>JAMKCH010002429.1:0-239821 GCA_023653785.1 Ophioderma brevispina
TTTTGTTATATGGCTCAGCTCAAAACAAAAGTCTTTGACCGCCTTTTATTTTGATTTTGAGCAAATCACAATGGAATTATAGAGAATTCTTTTGATTACGGTCACTAATAGTCAAAAACCCCTCAACCATGTCACGAAAATACTCCAATCCATGCTGTTATGAAAAAGGGGGGGCGTTGGGGGGGGTCTCCAATGAGGTTTATATAGATAGAGGGCAACAACGTTTTACGTATCTTTAGAAAAATTCACCGTCTAAGCATTTGTTTTTGCCTGACCACAAACGAAAACCTAGAGTTGATGAAACATAGAAGCAATGGCCTATGCCTCCGCTTCTCACATACTGTGGTGCCGCTTTGCATACAATAATCGGTAGTGATACAAATTAATGTTTATGTGTTAGAGGATGGCAGGTGTAAAAAATAGTGTACCTGGATCATGGTGCTCCCAGTACTATTTTTCTCATAATGCAATGCGCGCTTAGCGTGAAAAGATGTATTCATTGAGGCGGTGCGGTTATTAATCAAGACGATGACTGTGTCATTTCATTCGTTGTGTGGCCCTGGGTAGGACAAAAATTAAACACCCAAGAATTACCACAACAATCCAACAACTGATATTTTGGCGGATTGTTGTATTCGAAATTGACATTATGTGGTATACAAGCACCCAAACTGATAATATTCATTGCCAATATTCAAAAGTCAGCGCCCAGCACGGAGACTGGTTTTGAATGCGTATCTACCCTTGCGTGTCTCTGACAAGACAATAGCCATAGCATTTGTATCTGAAATTGATCCACAGGTCAGGACAATTCTCATTTAGAAAGGGAAACACCGGCACCCGACTATGATTCTTGAGGTGAAATAGCTATTATAGCAATTACCAAAACGTGGGAACCAGTCGCAGTATTAGGATTTTAATGTTGCCCCCGTCATTCATTCGCTGACAGAGGGAGTTGTTATCATGGTGTGAGGGGGAAAAATTTCGCAAATCCACCAGCTGCCACCATATGAGGAGAAATGGCTAGATGTTGGAGCCTGTTGATGAGGACATACTTGGACAACTAAAAGAGCCATATTACCAACAAACCGACTTAAATGACATGAATAATCACTAAATTTATTATATAAACACCCCTTCTTAAAACTAACACTACCCAAGGGTTGTGTATTCAAGTGCCATTAAAAATCCATCAAAAAATCCATCTAGGAGACTTGAGAAACAACAGACCAACAGATCAACACATCTCCGTCATATTAGCTCAGTAGACTAATATGATGGAAAAATGTTGACAGATCAACAGACCAACATATCAACACATCTCCATCATATTATCCCAGTAGAACTAAACATTTGAAGCCTTGTCTTTGATGATTGAATACATGTGGTTGCATCCGTCTACATTTATCCGATACATTTATATAATATATCTTCGCCATAGTTACATAATGTCATTTATATTGATGGCAATATCAGTGTTTTCGACGTTCTCATTTTCTACAGGTCAGGCAATATGGTACATATCATTATTACTTCTGAACGTGAGTAAATGCTGGGACAAATATATTAAAGGGATTCGAAACTCACAGCTTCTGAATATCTTGAATGCATCAAAATACCAACAATATATATATATACAAATAACGATTTCTGGTGAATTTCTCAAAAAAGGTCCTCGGTGATGCCATATTCGCCCCAAAACCCCATCAAAGCAGGTATAGGGATGGGTAGCAAATCTGTCATTTTGGTATATTTTCGGCGTAGTGGTTCAAACACCCGGCCGCATATCCCTACCCAAACCCAAAGTGAGAACACCCCCGGATATACACTAAGAAATCTCAATTTTTCGCACTTTGTGTATCGTTTTGGACTCTTAAAACGCGATATGGCAGTACTAAGAGTCAAGTTTTTAAGTTTAAAATTCCTCTAAATATGTTAATATGTTCTAGAAAATAGACGCGAAAAGTGATGGTGTTTTCGTATTTTTTGCGACCGCGGCTCCACATTTGCCGTAATACGGGTGCGCACGCTTGTGGAATGTTTTCGTAGGGTATTTGGTGCCAGGGGGTGGCGGTCATGATAATCCATGAATATACTAAGGCGAACATAAACATTAAAATAAGCAAAATCTTGTGTATATCATATCATGTAGACTATCTCATGTTTAAAGGCAAGAAAATAAACAAGGTTTGTGTCAGCTTCCCGGTCGCATAGGTGTAAACAAGTTTCATTTTACCATATTTCTTTTTTTAAAGGTTTTCAATAGATTTTTAACATTTTTTTCAAGAAAAAAGAGAAATTTTGGCCGCAAAGTGACCATACGGAACTCTTGTCAATATCTAATAACAACATTATCTTTTACATAATTCTCTACTTAAAAACCACGCTCTCAATTTTTTTTTCAAAGTATACTCGCAGAATAGAATCTACCATTTTCTGAGTACCGAACAATGATTAAATTATAATCCTATAATTAAGAATGTAAATATAAACTACACAAAACCAAAACTCAAATTTCAACACTGTAATTCAATAATAAAATTAAAAATTACAAAAAAAAAATCATGATTGTACGTGCAATTCCTTTTAAAGGAATTTTTATTTAAAATTGAAATTAGTACCACCAGTTTAAACAGAAAATTTCTTATTAGTTAGTTCGTTCAATAAAGAAGGTCCGAGGCTCTAACTTTTCATCCACTTTTCTACCTTTCATGTTCATCAACAACTTCTTTTAAAACACAATATACAAATGAAAAACCATTTGACATTTTCTATAATTCTGAAGATAATGCCCAATCCTCGGAAATCTCCATCATACAGCAATGGTGAGTTGAATTCAACTCCTTTTGAAAACCGGATATGATCGCAAACCAGGTGAAAAAAAAGAAATAACAGGATGGATTTTGATTATTTCTGACAACCTTTTTATACAAATCATCCTTTTAAAATCCAAATTGCCTGACGCAGCGCTGGTCCTTCAGGATTCAGCCGGCATATTAAACGTTATAGACAATAAAAGACAAATAACACAAGTATTCTGTTTGTGCGCTTTTCCTTTAAGTTTAACTTTAAGATGTAACCCTTACTTAGCTCCATGCTCACCAAGGCTTAAATCCCGGGGGGATTGGGGGGATATATCCCCCCAATAGTTTGATGATGGGGATGGTCAATACGATCATCCCCCCCCCCCTAATTGTTGATACCCGTTCATGTGTTTTTTGACCAAAATAACCTCAATTTTTACCAAAATAGTTTAAAAATGGTAATTTTCGGCGCGAGCCGCGCATTTTGTTGTCTAATTCAATTATATTAACGATTTTAGCTTCTAATGGCAAAATTTTTAGCGCTCTTCGCGTCGCACATGTGCTAGTAATGACTTGTCAGAAAACCCCATTTCATTCATAAATTTCATCAAACCCATCCCCCCCAATGTAAAAAGAAATTTTACGCCACTGATGCTTACCGCGTTAGTGAAGCTCTTGAAATGCCTCCCGTGTCATTATTTTCACAGCCTTCCGGTCATTTCAGCAAAACAGCTGTAATGTAGTATACTTTATGGCGTTGAAGTCGATGGGTGTGCAGAGAAGGTAAGTGGTCTTCCCAAAAGTACCTAAATGAACAAGAACGCATCCGATCTTGCAATTTAAAGTACTCTTTGTCACTATAAATTCATGTTGCAAGCAGTGCAAAAATAGTATTGGAAAATGCATTTTGGGGACGAACACCCTCCCTCCTCTTGGTAGGATGGGGATAGGGGTCTACAGGGGTTGACAAAATAACTAGGGCGTCACGCTGTGTCGCAAGATTTATGAGTGGCTATCACTGGATAAGAAGCCAAGTGTCAAAATGTCACAAGATAAGAACGGCTGTGTCGCGAGTGTCACAAGATAAGAACGGCTGTGTCGCGAGTGTCACAAGATAAGAACGGCTGTGTCGCGAGTGTCACAAGATAAGAACGGCTGTGTCGCGAGTGTCACAAGATAAGAACGGCTGTGTCGCGAGTGTAAAAGATAAGGAATTGCCTGTAGTAATTGACCACCAGTATATCTCATCAAACGTCCTTGGAGCTGAGCCTGTCGCCAACTGGACTAGCACCCAAGACATTCGAGCATGCTTGTGTTATGGGAAGGCCAAAGATGTCCGCCTGATTATAATTTATAGACCATATCCATCTTTAACCAACCGCCTCAAAACAAGCGAATTCCTTGATGAGTTTGAAGTATTCCTTGGAGACATTTCCTTGTTGTCTGGGAAAATCTTACTAACTGGAGACTTTAACATCCATTGTAATAAACCTGAAAATCCAGAAGTGACGCGATTTATGAGAATTGTCCTGGATGCAGGCTTAGAACAGCTTGTTACCAACCTACGCAAGGGATGGCAATACCATTGACTTGTTGATCCATCGTCCTAAGACAACTGATTAACTGATTGGGACGTAATTGATAAATTATATTCAGATCACTTTTTTGTTGCGTGTACCCTTCAAAAGAAAAGACCAGAATCTCTGAAGGTGTCAAGATCCTCCAGGGATTTTCGTCATTTGGATGCTCAGTCATTTCCTAACGATCTTAATGAATATCTTTTGAAGAGTATGCCTATTAATGCCAGTGCAGACGATCTTGTTGCTCATTATGAGTCATCAATCGCTAAGATCATGGGATAGCCATTGTCCTCTTACAACCAGAATTTTTGTTAGGCGGCCACGTATGCCTTGGTACACTGATGGTATTCATGAGGCTCGGCGCCTTCGTAGACGCCTTGAGAACAAATGGCGTAAGAGTCGGTTAGATACAGATAAGAACAAGTATCTTGAGCAAAAGCAAGCTGTCCAAGACTTGATATGTGAGGCAAAACGTTGCTATTTTCACGGAACAACAAAACGTTTTCTTGCGGACAGTAACCAACAATTTCGTACTCTAAATACCTTAATTACCATAATTGCCAAATGCTTTCCTGGTTTTGATTCTTTGTCTGAGCTTACGAGAGATTTGCTTGAATTTTCGTTGATTAAGATCCAAAAAATCAGACATGAATAGGACCGGGATAGCAGTTCAGTTGGATTGTTCCAAAAAACATCAGTGTTCCAAAACAGTGTGGAATGACTTGTGTGTTTCGATAAGGAAAGTGGGCATATTACGCCGCATGAAGTGGAAGGGGATGAATGTCCTGAGAGTGATGCCATCGAGCTTCATTACTTGAAGCAAGTTTCTCTTGAGGACAATAGAAAGACTTCTAAGGAGATGCATCCAACAAATCGTTGTCTCCTCGACCTCTACCGACGTGGCTCCTCAAATGGATATATTCTTCCAATTTCATTCCAGTTTCTGAAATTGTGAGATGTATCTTTTGCAACGGGTATTTTTCCAGAGCTCTAAAGAAGCTATTATCACCGCCGGTTATTAAAAAACAGACAATGGATCCCAATCTCTAAAGAATTATTAGGCCAGTGTCGAATATCAAGTATTGTGGCAAGAATGCTGAAATGGCGGCCTCCAGTAGATTGAGTGAGTACTCAAATAATAATAACCTAAATGAGCCATTTCAGTCGGCTTATAACCCGTTATCATTCCACTGAGACGGCCCTTCTTAGGGTGGTAAAGAATGACATTGTATGTCAATTGACAATAAGAACGCAGTCTTTCTTGTCATGCTCGATCTATCGGCTGCGTTCGATACAATCGATCTGCATCTTGTCAACAGGATTTGTCGACTTTCCACATCAAGGGCCATGCTCAAAAGCGTGGTTTGCCAGTTATCTTGAAAACAGAAGAAAAAAAACCGTATTTGTATATCAGGCGAGTTTTCAAAAGAACAAACGTGAACTTTGGCCTGCCTCAAGGATCCATCTTGGGGCCAAAGGGATATACAATGTATATCATCTGTCGGAGATATCTTGCGCAGGATATAATGTCGCTTTCCATCTATGCAGATGACACCCCAAGTCTATGTGGCGTTTGATCCGAGAATCGATGGCGAGTGTGAGCGTGCCCTTAACAAACTCGACATGGTGTACGTCAAATTAAAATCATGGACCCTTGTCACCACAAAACAAACTGCAGCTCAACCAAGAAAAAAAACTCTGAGTTTTCCTTTAACAGGCCATCGCCGAAGAGTTATTGCTAATCTGTCGAGTGTCAAGTTAACTCTGGATGATGTCACCATTAAACCGAACAGTTGCTTGAAAATCTTGGGTCGTATTCGATCTGTTTTGAACATGTCTGGTCAAATTTCATTCTGTGTTAGTGGTTAACTTTCACTCTAAGTAATCTTTCCAGGATTAGACGCTTCATAGAAGGAGACTTGCAGTGGCTGTTCAGGGACTCGTATTCACTCTCGCATGTGACATGGCAACGTCTTACTACTTGGAGCCACCGAATACGGGACCCTACTCGTCTGCAGCGCCTACAGAATAGAGCCGGCACGATTGATATTTTTGGTTGGAACGCGATACACCCAGTGACCCATTGATACGTCGGCTTCATTGAGTACAATTCGTAAGCGCGTTGACTTTAAGATCTTAGTCATAGTATACAATGCGTCAATTCTCAAGCTCCGGAATATTAACAATCTCATCGTTTTTAACAAACCTGCATATGCCACTCGTTCATCGTATGACGCTACCCGCCTTTCCATACCCAGAACCCGGACACGTACAGGAGCTTATGCGTTTCATCAGTCGCTGGTCCACGCCTATGGAATTCTCTTCCCAATCAACATCGGCAGGCCAAATCATGGACATTTTTCAAGGTCATTGAAAACTCATTGTTTTTTCAATTAATGTCTTCTTTTGTGTTAGTTTTTGCTATTATTTTAATTGTTCTTCCATGTAACGCGCTGGTTGTTGGCTAGGCCTAGAGGGCGCTAATATAAATGCCGTGTCGTATAATATAGTAATCAACGATGCCGTTGGGGAATTGAAATCCATATATATTATATCCTGGGGGATCAAATTGTTTTGCAGACTAGAAAAGTGGGGTCGCCCCCATTGCCGCATTGCACAATATCTCGCTTAAAATCCGTTCTATACTTATCTCCGCAATACCATTGATATCACGGTACCAATTCGATTCTCGTTCCAAGACCAAGTCCGGTTCTTGTCTAATAGGAACTGTTTCTTGACAGTGTCCACATTAATTATAATTATCTCCCTCCAATAAAAAGTGGACTCGTAGTATCTACGCCCAATACAAAAATTGTTTTCCAAAACATGACATAAATAGTTAGATTGGTGTACACCTTTTGGTCAAGAACGGCGGTCATCCATCCGAGCTGCCATTCTGTAATTTGCAAACCAGAAACTTGTTTGGGTCAACCTTTACCTTTTTCTTCAAAAACAAATTGTTTTTTGAATGGAACAAAATATACCGGTGAAAGAAAACTGCGAAGTGCCCTGGGCTTATCCAGGAACGGAATAATAAACCCGCGACTTTGTCGAGGATATCGGGACAGTCCGTTATTCCGAAAGACGATATTCCGAAGGACCGTTCCGAATTTAGAATTAGGTGCATTCTTCCGAAGGACAGTTATTCCAAATTTAGAGATAGTGCAAGCTAAGATCTTTAAATCCGAAGGACGCGTTTCCCGAAGGACCGTTATTCCGAATTTAGCAATGGGGCATTCTTCCGAAGGACCTTTATTTCGAATTTTACATTATAACCGCTATTAGGGTTAGGGTTTAGGGCTAGATTAGGGTTAGGATATGGTTAGGTTTAGACCTATTGCAAATTCGGAATAACGGTCCCCATGTAAAATTCGGAATAACAGTCCTTCGGATTAATGGTCCTTTTGAATAATATTCCTTTGGAATAAAAACCTATCCTTTTTTTGCTGAAATGAATTTTAACAGGGACTTTCATAAGTTTCCGTTATCAAGTCGAGTATACATATTTGCCCAAGTATCTAACGATGTACAGTGAAAATTTGGCTTTGGTAATGGATTTAATTTATAAAGAAACATTGCTCATATCAATGAAGCGGATATTGAAAAGCTTGTCTGAGGTTATAAACGAGAAATGAAGTGAAATTCATTCATCCGCAGGATCCATCTGACATCCCCCAACTTACCTGATGGAAATGGCCATTGTCGCTACGGTTGGTGAACAGCATCTCGGCTTTAAACAGTTTTTTAATAGAACCAACTGACATTTTTATCCAACCACGTGTATGTGAGTAATAGTATTATGTATGTCATCAGTATTACTATAGACTCCCTTTTATTATTCTTTATATTGTTTTGACCCCCCATATGATGGTTTCTTCCTCCAAATAGTGGTTGCCATCCTATTTTCTGTTCCATCTATCACCTGTTATCCTGCATAGACGTCCTGCCCATCTCCACTTGAATTCTCTTTGTAAACTGAACCAGAATATCATAGAGGCCTTATTTAAAGCAATATTAGCACTTTTGAAGAGCGCCCCCAATTTTCAAAATTTGATATTTTTGCACAGCTATGTTGGTAATTGTCTAAACACTACACCTGCGAAAACGAGAATGCTAAAAATGCGTATTGTCATAAAATGAGGCCGATTTTTTTAATTAGAGAATTGGGATCCTAGATTGTACTTATACGGCAGAGCTGGAATGCTAAGTTTATGTCCGTCCATGAAATAGTACCACCTCAAGAAAATGACCTCAACTTGACTTGCCTGAACCAATTAAAAAAACTAATAGATGAGCGTAGATACGTACATGGCGGTATTTCCCGGCTATTCATATGGGAAGGGGCCGTTCCAGCAGCCGTTGAATTATTATCGGGGATCCCCGATATATTATTCTAGTTACAAAAATCTTCGTTTGCGACACATGGACATTGTAGAGATTAACCATCACAGGTATAGTTACTAGCCAGTTACCAAGCAACCGTGTAAAAATCTCATTTTTTTTTAAAAATTGGGGGAGCTCTTCAAAAAAAGTGCTAATATTGCTTTTTTAAGGAGTTCGTTTTACCTCCCTACAGAAAAGGTTTAACACCTTGGTTGGTATTATGGACCCTCTACACTAATCAAATGCTAGGTAGGTGTACTCTCAAATTGTGGTATCACTTTCAAGATGGCAATCTAAGTTTACACAGGGGTTTTGCAAATTTTATTAAAATGCCCCACCCCAACATGTGAAATGTATGTATATTGTCCATATAATTAGTTCAAAAACTGATAGTTTGTTAACACCCACGACTATTGTGTTGGATGTTTAGGGTAAAAAAATGATTACATTAAAAATGGTTAAAAAGGTCATCTCAATTTGTACAGGGCGTCAACAGTTAAAAGTTAATATGATGATATTTTAAATACTTGGAAATATTGCCGTTGAGGGTAAGGGATTTATAAAAGCTTTATATTATACAACTATTGCTGCTTTGAGGGCATGGTTGTTGTTGTGAAAAATAAGGTGCACTTGACAAAGTGGTTACTTGACCACTCATTTCTATAGCAATCAGTAAATCCGTATTTAAATAAGATTAAAAATACCCAATAACTCCAGGCGTGTAGCCTACAAAAACACAACAAAACACACACACACACCCGCAACGAAACTTTGTCGAAAAAACGAAGCACATCGATTTTACAACAATAATAATCGAGGTCAGACATGGGGTCTAGTAAAACACGTAAGTAATACGGGCACCATATTGTTAATACGACAAAAATTGAATGTGCGAGCTAAAAAAGCGTCGAGTTATTCCTGTGGGAAAAAGTTACATATAAACGGGACTCAAAGGGGTGTGAATGGATGGGAGAGATGACAACTGTCTCTCCTTTGATAAGATACAAAATTATCCAGAGATTCAGGTATGCGACTTGAATTTAATTTTCACGAGACAGACTACCCAATAGCTCCTATCAAAGTATGAAAAGGGGTTCCTTAAAATGACATTACTTATTAGATATGGCATTTAAAAACCAGGACTCTTTGCCAAGCTACAGTGTACTGCAAAATTACCCACTACTTCACAGTGATGACCCCCATAAAAATGTAACTCCTCCATGGATGATCCAGTTTCACTCTGAATTATGAATCCCCATATCAAACTTATTTGACCATATTTTAAAAAATCTGCTAACCTTTTTACACGTTAAATATCCTTTTTTTGTAAAATATTTCTAAAGGGATTACTACCACAGTACAGGTACCCAAATTAATGCCTGTACCATCGAAAAATCTCTACATGATTATTTGTTTTAATTATTTTGCTTATTTTAGATAAATACATATACATATCACATCATCATCGGTCCTTTATGTTTATTAAGTTGGTAACTCCCCAAGAAAGGAAACGTTACCATCAAATGTCTAGTTTTGGATAGGTCAAATGACTTTAAAAATAAAACGGGTGATATCGTGAGATAAAACAAATGTTGACTGCCTGCAGGAAGAGTCCCCAAAAAATATGTTAACCCTCGAGACAAAGACATTTTTTAAAAAAGAAGAAAAGTAACGCATGGGTCTTGTTTGGTATTCTTTCAAGCAATAAAATAAGCTTTTATATGCCATTTTTTTTCATTCCAATCCGATGTATAACAAAAGATATGCTCATCAAATATGAGAGTGCAAAATCACTTGGGTCCGGTTTCTGTTTTCAATTTGAAATTGCATGACACACATATGAATACACTGACTTCAGAGTACATCTACTTTCCATCTTAAGATTCTCTTGCTGTGTTATTCTGTTGATGTAGGACTTCGAGATTCCTGACACCGTGTTTTTACCCCGGGTGCAATGGTTTTTGGGGTGTTGGTATATAATAATATAACTCGGGCTGTTTTGATATTGAGGTATCGGCTGCACATGGCTACAAGATGGCATAGCTCTGTAGCCATGGCCCGTATGTTCAAGGGTATTAGTTTGATAGAGAGTACTTTTGCAGGGGAAGTTTCTGAGGTTGAGTTATGCACAGGTAATTAACAAGAAGCCTGAATTGATGTGAACTTTTCTAGCAGTGACGATGAAAACAGTGGCAAAACGGACGTGGGCCTGGGGTTGTTTGGCCATGGTCAGTGAAACAGAGCACTAACCTAAATTGCACCCAATTAGGGTGTTAAGTGGAATTGTAATCAGAAATTACTGAAACCTAGCCAAAACACAAAAAAACACTCAAGTTGAATAGGCTGAATGTCGCCACCAACGGCAGGGGGTCTGGTTGTTCCTACCGTCGCGACGGGGACTCAATGGTGCAAAATTTTGCCACCCTCAAAAAATCATTGATCTGCAAGATCGTAAATGCGGAACTACTACTTTTAACAGAAAAGAGGTAATTTAATACTTACCTCCACATCAACCAAGAACCTTACTGATATTTTTTGAGGTTTTGGGGTGGAACTCGTCTACCTTACACTTTGGCCTATAGGCCCCCCTAAGAGTTCTGAGTTTGTGACATGACATTTTGAAAAATAAAAAAGCTAAAAAAATCCTCAACAATATGCATCGTAAACAATTGTAACATTCAATACAAAACCAATTAAATCACAGCTGAAAATTCATCACCTGAAATCTGGATTTAAACCAAAGTTTAGGGTGTCAAATTCGGAACGCCACTGTTATTGTCATGCAAGGTAAGTTTTGCCTCCAAATCACACATTTTGAATTCCAAAATGGTAACAAAGCACCTACCATGAGATCCCTAAGACTTTAGGAAGAACCCCAGATTACAAAAAATCAGTTAACAGTTGCTATATTGGATCAGGAAATTTATCGTGTTAGAACATGCGGTGCCATGCCAGTCTTTGAGTTTGCGGTTGAGATGACTAGTCCACATGGTGATGGTGTCCACAGGCAGTATAGGCTTATCATTGATGTTACATGTTCACTGCTACTATTACTGTTTCATGGCTATCCTAAGGAGCATTATTTGCATTGATTTGAATTTGGAACATTTTGAAAAACAATTTATATCAGTAGCTTCCTGACCCCGATGCTTGTAAGTACGTCATTGAAAGTACCACACTATGACTTGAACTGCATTGAAAATAGGCTTTACTACGCCTTCAAATGCTTGAAACTAGTGTTTACTACAGAACCCCATGTCTAGTCTCACCAATCTTGATCGATTTACGCTGTGACAACGTAGATACAGAATACTTTCCTGCTTTGGGCCGTATTGTAGTTATAAACCGGTAACGAGATGAATTGTTTGGTGTCACGTGTCGGGTACCAGGTCCAAGTGTCCAGGACTCAGTTTTGCTCTTCGGGGGCGACCGATATATATAATCCGACTATGTTAACTCCAGGTCTGTACATGACCCCTCTGCCAAAAGTGCTATATTTTTTTTTCCAAAGACACCGTTTATTATGTCTAAACATCACAAATTACCGTTTTCCCTACTGGTATCAAAACTGACGTACGTGACGATAACGGTTGTTTTTTTTTTTTCCAATGTAGCGATACGATTACCGTCATTTTTAACCTGAATGGGGTCCCCCGAGCATAAATAATAAACAATCCAATGCCGTGACGTCATCAAATCTTTTTTTCCATAAAAGTGGCTGTTATTCCCAAACCAAATTCCTTTTTAAGATTCAACATCTGTATTGTTCTTTAATAATTAATATTCAATTGTCCCCCGCATGAAGTGAAAAAGATGGGTCCATAAGTCTACAAACTGAAAACATAGTCACCGCGAAAATACCCTTACCGTGGACTGTATGACCAGACACCCCCCGGATGCCCGTGTTAGTTTTAGCAGGCTTACAGCCACTTGGCGCGCGCGGCGCGGGTATACACGTCGAGCGCTCATTAGATCTACCACACAACATCTCTTTCTACAGAGAGATGTGACTATGTTGGATTGATTTCTTGTCCATTCTGGTCCATATCAGATATCAAGATGAGGGTCCTTTTGGCTTCCACTTCCGCGCTTCACTGGTCCATGTATGCCTATTATCAGATTTCTTCTCTTCCTTTTTTTGTGTGTTGTTTGCGTGTTTTTGTCGTTTATACTATACCTGCAGAATCATATTTTTCCTTGGGAATCATTACGGAACGTCTTATTGGTGGTTGGGTTTAGCAGCAAGTTTGCAACTTCTGTATAATTTTGAAAATTGCTAAGGCAAATCTACTTTAAGACTTGTAAATGTTGTCAGAAGGATTCAATAGTCAATCAATATTTCCAAAATGCGTCATGGCTCTGGTAGCAATATGTTTCGTATATCTTATCAAATGTAAACCAATGCACTCGAACCAATCCGATTTTCATTCTCCTTTTTAACAATGGTAGCGTATCTTTTGTTCTACATATCGGATTGGAATGAAATAACCGGCCTATATAGCGTATTTATACCTGTCCTTAGACCATACAAAAAAAGACCAATGCGTACCTTAAAAAAACAATTAAAAAAATTGCCTCTGTCCCGACTAGTGTTAATTTTGTTTATGACACATTTCGTGCAATAGTAAAATATATCATTGGGTCAAATTTTCACCTCGTGAAATAGAAAAGTCAAAATTTGACCTCATGATATATTGACTGCACTCAAATCACTATAATTATGTTATAGGTTCTATTATCATATGCAAGAAATGAAAAACGGTGGGTGAATATCAGGGCATTGTATATTGTATAGGCGCAAATATCATGATTTTTCTTTTTGCTTTGAGACCAAGTGTTGCATTTAGTTTGCACAAAAAAAAAAACTTCTTGGTATTAGGTAAAGCTTTTGGACTTTGCTACGATTATTGAAGAGGAGGTCGCGATATTTGTCATACATGTCATAGTTCTATCTGGCCAAACTTCATGGTCCAACTTCCGGTGTCAATATCCTACTTCTGTCCTGCGAATGACAATAGTGTAGTGTGCATGGTTTAGAATTGTTAGACTTCTGAAGATTTTTTAAAATCTTTTGAAGGTGTTCGCGCAGTGAATTAGTTAGTGCCCACTTCCCGGGGCACTTTCACAGACTCGCAAATGATCAGAGGGTTGGGACAAAAATAAAAACTAAATAAACAATAAATAATAAAATATAATAAATATAAACAACTATAATAAATATAAATGAATATAAATAAATATAAATAAATTGTAAAAATATTTAAAAACTCACATTTAAAATAATTATTTCAAAATTAATTATTAACTCACTAACTCACTCATACCAGTGTCTGAGTTCAGATGTAAATCAATTAACGTACGCACAGTACGTATTATGCCAATAATGATGGTGTACATGTACGCGTACGTCCTGTGACATACTGTTGATGGTAGCCGATGGATCACAGCTAGTCGTAAGGTCAACCGTTGATGTTTCGACGGAGATTGTTTTTTGTATTCAAGAAATACACGGATAGAAGCTGGAAATAAATGCAGTAACCGCACTGACACCGAATGATTGTCTAGTATGTATGAAAATGGGTTGTATATTAGACGTATGTATTACAAAAATTCGTGTATATCACTGGTGTATATACATTTATAATTATATACTCTGTCCATCTCAAATATATATGCATTGGATCGGCAAGCATATGCATTGATTTCCTGGTACGTACGTTTCATTGTTATGACTCGTAGCTCGTATACTCGTAGTTCTGGTAACCAAAACAAGAGGTCAACATAGCTTTTAACTACTCGTTATCATCTACTGACCTCTGGTTTTGGTACCGCTGGTAAACGGGAACGTACCTATAACCTGAACAGTCGAAATTTGCGAAGTTCACGCCCTTTCATACTGCTGTACATTACCTAAAAACTATATTGTCCAAATAACACTCCACTTGTGGTCTAATCTGTCCATCAACCTGTACCATTCATTTTTTGATAAGTCCTTCCAGGGCGATAAATTATGTAAAAATAAGGGCCTTCCGAATTACTCGAGAGAGTTTTCACTCAGATGTGTGACATCCAATTTTGACCTTTGACTTGTCAGGTAGCTAGAACTTATCCCACGGGCGCGTATGAACTCAAAAAAGGAACGAGCTTTTGGTCTTGTTTGGATTGATTGAAGTGTTATGGGTTCGATTTATTGAAACCAACGTGTATCTTTTACCAGCCGTTACGAAAATAAATGGGCAGCGTCATATCGCGCAAGGTATGTGATTTTCGCACATATTTTACTCCTAAACTAACTTCAAACATTGCCGGCCTGTTGCTAGTGTAAACACAGTGGCATAACCATTAACCAGACCTTTACAAATGGGGGTGGGGTGGGGTAAGGAAACAGAAAATGAATTTTTGAGGGGACAAATTTGATCCTCTCCGTAAGCACTAGTATCTCGGGTGGGGGGGGGGTTCTCACATCGGGATGAAATTATGGGTATGTGCCGCCTTAAGGCCCTCATTTTAGGACAATTTCACATCATATTAACCATGATTTTACAGCACAGCCACACCCCACACACACACTTTTTTTTTTAAAAAGCAAAAAGTAGCTGGAAAATTGATTGGACTCGAATTTTTGAATATTTTTTGGGGAAACCTTCAACTAACAGTAAACCTAACCTGTTATTTAAAATGCTTTTTTTTTGATAAAGTTAATTTAATCTCATCTCCAGTGGACAATTTAGATCCTTTTCCAAAATCCTACGCGTGGGATAGATCTGCTACTGGCAATGGATATTATGACATGATGCAAACACAACGTTTATTTAAATGTGAGCGCCCAAATATTCTTAGTTTAAAAAAAAATCTACCCTCCTTTCGTCCATTCAGAAAAGATAATCATGTTATACTTCTCTGCTCCAAAATAGCACCAAAAAAAAAATCTGATTTACTCATATTTAAAACGACGAGCCCGTGATACTACCAGTGCGTGCACAATTTCCTGGCCCGCCACCCCAGCGAACCCGTTTGAAGAGTCGCGTTCAAACCCTCCAAACAATACCCAAACATACTTGTAAGTTGTCACTTGTATGACCCTGGTATGACCAGGGTGTGACCTTTAAACTGTATGCTCATCAGGTTGGGACTAGACGAAAAAATGTGATTCTGCCTTGATTCCCAAAATTCGTCCAAAATATTATTTGTGCTTTTTTCAAGCATGAAACTGCAGCAAGGAAGAGAAAGTATGTGAGATTCTTCGTATCATAGAAATTTTCAGGTAACTTGCCTTTTGTTGTTGTAACTTGAGGACGGAAATACTGGTTTTCTTAATTCGTTCATCTTTCTGCAATGGCTCCGTTCTGAAACCAGAGGGCCAGTTCAATGTAATGTACGTGTTTAAAGATAATGGCGACCTCTGGTTTCAGGTTACTGGAACTGTATACTCGCAGGTTCCGGAGTTCGGTTTCAAAGGCACTATCAGTAATTTGCTAAATCAGAAAATTGAACAAAATAATAAAAATTAGATTTTTGCAGTCTGTAAATTATCATGATCCCTAAGATACCCGGCAAATGATAACACCAAAAGCAACGACAAAATCGGAGAATTTAGTCATTATGCCGTTACAAGTAATTTTATTAAAGGACATAGCGTTTGAAACTGCCTTGCTCTTCATGGTTCTTCGTCCTTTTCTGTCAATTTTTCTGTTGCAAAAAGGTTAATATATACCAAATTACAGACGTATAATCCTTCGCTTTTTCCGATATTCTCAAATTTCAAATCTTTTGACTCTTTGTTGAATTACTGATAGTGTCTTTAATATTCCCACCCTACACACAGCCATGTATTACTGAAACTACTATATTCTAGGCATGATGTGGAATTGCTAGAAGTTTAGTTGTGATGGTGGACGGGTGTTTTATGAGGCTATCTTGTTAAAGAGTCCCATTTTTGTCAATAAAATTGTTTTATTATTTTGTTATACATATAGCGTTTTCCATCTTTACTATATTGCTCTAGAAATCTTAGCAATCTACAATAAGCAATGAAGATTGGAATGTACAGTAAGTATATTACCCACATATGTATCACAAGGTTCCATGAATTAAAAGCCATATGTGGAGCATATGGGAAGGAAGATGGTGTTTTGGGGCTGTTGTGGTACAAAAGATCTAGTTTGTTTAAAAATTGCTTAATCAGTTTCTTTTCTATGAGATTAACAGACTTACTCTGTAGGCCTATGGTTTTTAATGTGTATGATGCTCATTTGTCTACCTAGCGGTTAAAGGTTGGGAAATGCACACTGAATATACGGTAGTTCTGGATAAAAATCCGCCTTTTTCTCAAAAGATTTTGAATTAAAACTGTTGATTACCTACAAATTAAAAAAAAATTGCATTAATTCGATTATTATCACTGGGAAGCTTGATATATGTTCCTTAAGGTAGGACACGATGTGGGACTGCCCAAAGTTGGTGTAATGGGTGTTTTGGGTCATTTTAGTAAAATAATACTGTATATTTGTGTAGCCAAATTCCATTCATTACTGTGTAGATAATATTAAAGGGACAACAATGGCATAACATTTCATGCATAATGAGCATGAAGTGGGACCCTTATTGAAATCACTTACACAAATGTGAAACAACTTGGTTGTTACATTTATGTAAAAACAGTAAAAACAGCAAGAGTTCGTGGCATTTCATGGCACTTCCTGCCTCAGAAAATCAATGTGTTGACATTCCTACCAGAATTTACAGTGTATCTAGCATGTTTTTGACACAATTCAAAAGCATTCAGCCTGGGATTAGCACATTGTACTTCAAGCCTGAAGTACAATGTAGTAAGATATCGATCTGACAATTGAAAGGAGGATTATCCGGGATTAGTACATATACAATTTAGCAATGGTCTGTGAGTTCAAAGAGGTTCTATATAGATAGAGAGGCAAAACGTTACGTAATCTTTAGAAATTCATCGTCTCGCATGTTTTGCCGACCACAAAGAAAACATAGAGTACCAACAATAGAAAGCAATGGCTGCCTCCGCTTCTTCCACATACTGTGGGTGCCGCTTTGCATATACACTAATCGGTAGTGATACAAATTGATGTATGTGTTAGAGGTGGCCAGGTGTAATAATAGTGCACCTGGATCATTGTGCTCAGATACTCTTTTTTCTCATAATGCAATGCGCGCTTAGGTGAAAAGATGTATTCATTGAGGCGGTTTATTTAAATTAAGACGACTGACGTTAATTTCATTCGTTGTGTGGCCATGGGTAGGACAAAATTTAACCACCCAATAGCACCCAACATCCAACAACTGATATTTTGGCGGATTGTTTGTATCGAATTGACATTATGTGTGTATACAAGCACCCAAACTAATAGCAATATTCAAAATGTCAGCGCCCAGCACGGACGACTGGTTTTGAATGGGCTTCACCCCCTTGTGTGAGCTGATGACTGCATGCTTTTAAAGTTTGATAAAATGCTGACAGTAATGTCAGCATCCTTGGCTGAGACATGAACTTACAATGAAAATAATATTGAGTTCTCCTTTTTTAACCCTTGCGCTAGCAGCGCCAGGGTTATAGTCATGACGCACGAGGAATGTAGTCCCAGTGTGTTTTGTACATCAGGGGCTACATTTCTTGTTGTATGGTGACAAAATTTGGTAGCGGGTAGGGGACAGCCTGCGCCAGGGACGTATAGAGCGATCTCCCGAAATCGGGGTGTAATTTGGCCGTTTGGAGCCGTTTTTTACAGAAATTTTAGCTCGAAAGTCTATCGGCCTTGTGTGAATTTCCAATGGTGATGGCGAAGGAATGCACTTGAGGCAAAAGGATATTTGTGCAGTGTGAAACTCTATGCCTCACAGTAAAAGGGCCCCTTCTTGATATCTGTATATGTCTTCCAAGTTAACCATTTCACTAATTAGAATTGAAAGTTTTACTACCAAGATTTAGCACTTTAGGCATTTGGACTTTACTAACAGGTCCATGGTTACACTCACTCTACCTCTGGAAGAGGGAATATTGAACAAACTATTTTTAAACCATCTAATTTTATAATTTCAACGTAGGCCTTTTCTTAATAATCAAATATTAACTTGAAATATTTATTAATTTACTCATGTCTAATTATTAGAACTCAAGCTTTAGCCATTCACCACAATCAATTTCCCCACATTCTTGTGAAAATTAAAGGGCCTGCAAAAATTCCAAGGACAAAATGCATGATCTTGATAACATATTTGATAATTCAAAACAGTTGCTCTTGAGAGAGAACAGCAAGACAGGCCTGTGTCCAATACATGTAGCTGGTAATCATTTGTCAGTCAAATTTTGTGTTATCAAGCTAAAATAAGGATAGTTTGGTTATTACTCAATATGCACTATTCAATTCACAGTTGGGGATTGTCCTTGATTTGACATGGCTTGTAGGGGGGTATAGTAAACCTGGGACTGATATCTTCATCCAGAGTTAAACTTTCAGTTTTCACTTGACCCTGGGACTTGACCATGCATGGTTTCAACTTTTATGACTGCAAATAGACAGTCGGGTTTATTTATATATTTCAAGTCATTTTAATCTTCTTAGACTGGGTATTGCTGAACAATACTTAGTCAGAAAAAGTATGTAGGGCCTTACCTTTCCTCAACAAAATTTGTATACATGTAGAAACTTAATTTGTTTGAAAAGTATATAAAAATAAAAATAGTGAATATCTGTATTATATTTGTCACAAAAACTATGATCAGGGCCCTTAGACTATTTAATTTGATTTATTGATGTGGCAAATGATATTGTAAAAAAGACAAGTGACCATACGCTATTAATAGAGAGGCAATTGTCTTTTCACACTATATTTATAGTCATTATCAAATAAGAAGAAACATCATTTCTGCTACCTATTATTTTTCACTTGATCTTGAGACGTGTGTAATGAAACTGTGAGTTTTTTTGTTACCAACTTTGTTATGTCCTGGCATAAGAGTAGAGGTGGACCAATGTTTACATTACACAAACAGTAAAATTCTGTTGTGTATTCCATTTACAAAAATGATTTTAGCGATTTTCTGTTAACATGAAGAATCAATGAAATGGCCCACATTTACAATCTAACGTTACTGTGATAGATATCAGTCATTGAGTCATGTGTTCCCAAAGTTGGCCTTCACCTGCCCGACTCGTGCGTTGTTCACTAAACATCTAGAGATTTACAACAAACAATTTGAACGGACAAACAGTCGATTTGAAAGCTAAGGGACTGTGCATTTTGACGGTGATTAAGTCTCATTGTCACAACTATATTGGTAATTGGCAAAGAGGGCACCTTTTCATGTTTAAGTTTTGAGACAGGATGGTACCTGCTGTGATATTAGCAAGGGTTTTACATCAATCGTGTGCTCTCGTTTTACAAAATGTGTAAAAACAAATTGTTTCAAATTTGTGGATGGAAGTGTTTCAGTTAATTTCAGCAGTAATTGGACGTCACTTCTTATCATGATACCACAATGAAATTGGTGAAGTCTAGTCAGTAGTGTGAGGAAAACACCTAGTTCCCAGACAAATAAGATTCCCTCATCCTAGAAGTCGTCTCTGGGCATGGGATTATTGTGTGTGACTGCACAAATATCAGCTGGACCACACTCTTGATAATAGGCAAGTGGGTTCTCTTTGTGTAATTGCCTACATACAACTAGAACATCGGATGTCAGCATTCACTGATCTCTATACCATGGATTTGAAACCTGGGATTCGTACTTGCCAACTACTGACGGCCATATAACCAATCCGATTTAGCACATCCACCACCCACTGGCAGAATAGCTGGTGTGCTGCATTCCTGCTTGAATCACCCAAATGGCAATTAAGTGTGTTTAGCTTTTGCATCACTTAAATCAAGCGTGGTACAGAACGTACAAAAGATTGGGTATGTTTTGGGTTGGGAGGGCCCCCCCAGTAATGGTGATCCACTTCTGACCATCATTTGCTGGTCGGATTGGTCTATTGGTTAATCCAAAAGAGCCCAAGGCAGGTGGTTAAGAGCCGGTATTTACACACACGTTGGAAAGATGGCTACGTGACATAACAGAGTACAACCCAGAAAGTCAATTCAGTGAGCTTCAATGTAGTTGAAGTTGTGAACGGGTGGGATGGCATGTCCCTAAAACAGGCATTCGAGATTACAACTTCTGTAAAACCGGTTGTCTTTGGAATGCATTTGGACTGCGTAAATCAAGATGTCCGCCGTTGCTCACTGATCTACTATACAATTTAATGTTGTGTAGCCAAAATCCATTGTATAGAGATCAGGGTTTGCATATGTTAACCCATCCGTTTGAGAACTGCCAAAGGACATCCTTGGAATAGACCAGTTCAAAAAACTGGAAAAAGCTTCATGATCCTGTTACAAAAGACAAAGTTCAACTTGCTTGAGCTTTCCAACCGTTTTGAAGTCCTTCAAAAATTTCATTCAAACTGACGAATCTCATCTATTCAAACTTACACCACTTTAGAAACTGTTGTGAAGGAAGTGGCTGAAAAAGGAATAGCCAGATGCAGACCACATCGAAAAATAGGAGAAAATGATGTCCGAAACACAACATCTAAAATTATTAAAAAAAAATTAAAGCCCCTAATCAAGCGATTTTTTCAAAACAAATGTAAACAAAACTCGACCCGTATTTTCACGAAGTTAATTTTTTGCACTGTGTATTGGAAATTATTGTTTAAAGACCCTGGCCTGGAAGGGCTAGCGTAACAAGTCGTATTTTTCAAGCAGTGACTATTTATGCTTTGTTACTATAAAAGTCGGGATCGAATTTTTTATTTAAGGTCTAGGAAAAGAACAGGTGAAAATGGCATCTCAAGACCATTTTAAAATGCTTTGGTGTCGTTGTTCACAAAGAATGTAATATAAGTTGTTTGATAGGCCTAACACAAGCAATTTAGAGACAAGATGGGAATTTGATTTGGAAAAAAAAATGACTAGTGGAGTTGTATCAATGTTTCTTGTGTCAAAACATGTGAGAAAAATTATGTTAATTATGTTTTTCCTGGATTCTCACTTTATTTTTAAATTTTGAAATAAAAAAAAAAAAACATAAATGTCCGTTGAAAACATTGTTTCTTACGTTCCTTCAAAAGCAGTCTGCTAAGTTTGGTTAAAACTTCATAAGATATGATTGTGCATCTATCTCAAGGTAAACTTAATGCGGCAGTTGGAAAAAATAGTATGTTCTTCAGCTCACAATGGGACATTAAAACGTTAGAATGTTGAACTTTTTAAAAATGCGACCTTTTTAAGGAAGTGAATTACGTTATCCACATCTCTCAGCAACCAAACAAGCGATTTAAAATATGACCAAGAGTGGCATAGAACTTATTTTCCGGACACAAAAATTACTTAAAACTTTCATCAGATACATCTTAGTCAATGGGAGATGTGAAAATGGTCAAAAAGGTTTACTACGTGTTGTGTATTACGTTATCGTTATTACGTTGAATGCGTTTTGTTTACATCATCAACTATAATTTGCGCTAAGATTAAAATGGTGTCAATAAGTATCTTTAGAATTAATTAGTGAAAGGTATTTTAATATTGTTTATCAGAAGGTTAATTTTTCAGGAGAATTCACTACTCAGGTACGTAATTAAACTAAACATATTGGAGCATATTTCTTGAGTTCAATTGAATACTAAACTTTAACATTCGTACAAATAAAAATTGTTCCCCGGTAACCTCTCCGATAAATGTCATTAGTTGGCATATTTTGTTGATTTGAAAATGTTGATAAGTAATAACACCCTATTTCTTTTGCTGTACAAATGTTTGTGTGCATACTGTGCAGTAACGTTAAAGAAGTGTGTTGGCAATATTCTTTTCCAAGCAAGAAAGTGAACAATAAAAACCCGTTGGCTAATGAAAGCAACGAGTTACTTACAGAATTCGCTGTCGGCAAATGTTGACTTGTCGGCAGAATCGGTATTAAGCGGAGGTGGAATCTTTTATTAATTAATTGAAAATGGTATGGGAATGTCCCTGCATACTGTTTATTGTAAACTTGCTGTAAATTTGTAAGTGGAGGTATTTCGTATTTTTAGTCATGAATCAAGAGCCTTATGTGGCGTACTGTTATGGAGGTCAAAGGTCCATTTAGGTTATTAGAATCGTATCCATATTATTATCGCCCATCGGTCGGGAGAACCTATCTGGGACGATGTCCCTAAACGTTTGCCATCTTGTATCTGGACAATTTTAGATAATGGACAGTTGAATGCTATTCTTCTAAACTATTGTAAATTCTCTACAGGAGAAAGTAAATTGGCTCAAGAATGCACGAGGCAAACGGCGAACCGTGCCAAAACGGCAGTGCTTCTGACGTCACCATTCCTCTTCAACGCCACTGGCTCAAGCAAACTTCACCCTGGCGGACGTGTATGAGGTAAAGAGGGGTCGTTCACGTAAATTACTACAAACATTCTTGCTGACACTGCGACAACAAACCAGAGGAGCGTTTCCTTACTGTCCAAGAGAGTACGTTAGAGAGAGGTCAGCGCTTTCCACAGCTTATGCGAGAGCTTGATCACCATTCAGCGGATATTGTTATGTCTGCAATATGTGATTAAAACAATATAGTGGTAACATTGAAGATTCATTCAAATTTCGGTTTTTAAAAGAAATGTGTATTTAATGATATTTCTGTTAAATTTTCGCTCGAGTTGGTTTACTAATTTTGAAAGCAAAATTCTCTCTTCTGCAACGTTAAAGCTATTTCTGCCATTCCAAGTTTAAGAACTGACAATTTATACAAATTCAGTAATTGGTGTTAACATATAGGTGTTTAATTTTAAGGTCTGTTTTTCCTAAATGTATAGTTTTGTACCAACTATGACCATTGGTTTTAGAGTTAAAAGTGGCTAAAAGTTGCAAAGTGTTAAAATTATAATGTGATAATTTATTATAACTTATAATAAGTAGCTAAAATCAGTATCAGTTTAGGTATGATGCTCAAGTGAATAAAAGTTACACTTCTTCTTTTTTCAAATAAATATACATTACATTGTCAATATGAGACCATCTATTTAACCTATATTTGCCAAATGTTTCAATATTGTATTGAATTTATCTTGTTTTTATAGGGATCTCGTGTTTTATGTGTTCTGATGTGATTGTGATTGCCATTATTTGAAGTTTGAAATCTTTTTGCGTGATACATGGATGGGTGTTGATTAATTTTTCATCAGTGTATATGATGTGTATAATTATAATTTATCAGTATATCTCTTGTAGCTGTTTTTTCTGTAGAATGGGAGTTTTTATGTGGTTTGTTGCAAGCCATCGGTTTATCTTGTTTGGAATCCTTGTGACTAAACGGTCATATGACATACATGTCAACATTAGGACGTAATTTAAATGTTTGCCCCCTGTGCAAACTTAAATTGTCCGCCTATTGAAAAAGTGGACAGCCCACATTTTACAGACACCACTACTACCTTGCATTGACGCAGAGGGTCCATACTACTACTAAGTTGTCAAACCTTAGATGTAGTCAAGCATGAACGAACTCCCTAAATAGGACCCTATGATCTTCTGCTCCTGCTCTAATAAAGACTATCTCTCTTTTAAGACCTTACCCGGTAGTAACTTTTTTTCGGCGCTGCACAACTGTCGAAAGGATGCAAATCGGAACCCCGGTGTTTCGGCTCCGGGTATTTTCGACTACCACGTAATTACCACATTAATGCCTAGTGACTTTGATCTCCCATTTACCTAGGACTGTAACACGACACTCAAGTCTAAAAACCCTCTTTTTGCGGTTAGTGTTGAGTATTACCCTAACCGAGATCATCTTGAGCATCTTGAGGCCACACTCCGTCACAAGGATCCGGGGCTCGTATTTAAAAGGATGGAACCTCAGCGTCGGAGTTGCAACATTTTCCACAAAGAAAATGTCTTCGAACTCATTGAGGAACAGAAAATGGTGAGCACTCGAAATGTTTTGCAGAGGTAGTGTGTTATTCTTCTCCCAGGATTATGAAAAGAGAACGAACTGTTACAATAAAACAATATTTAAGATGGACACGATTAATCACATCTCATCAAAGTTATTTTGTAATTTGAAAACACTTTGTAAGTTCGAGGTTGGGCAATTTTTTGGCAATCTGGCAAATATATCCTGATATTACACAGACTGCCAAGAAAAGGGGAAGAACAAGTATGTAATTGGGGTTGGTACATTTACTGCACGCACTTTGCCTGCTCCCAGTTGAATTTAGCTCCTTGACGGAATAATAACTGTACTTTATTCGCGTCAAGCTGCTGACTTCAACTAGGAGTCAAAAAGTGGGGTCACAAAATGTACCAACCACTTTCTTGGGCATAATTACATCGCAGAGATTTTGCCTCTCTTGCCTATAAAAGTACTCTAAACGTAACCTTCAAATTTTGTTTTCAATTGTTAGAAAAATAATAACGAATGTGTATTTTTGTGTACCTATGTTTGTTCTAGTACAGTTTTCTCTTTAATAATGGAAGTTGAAATGCATGATCTTCCTGGTGGTTGTGTTTTTTCTGTGTCGCATCCGAAGTAGTCCAGGCTGGAAATTTTTCACCTGACCAATCATGCACAAGAATTAATTTTACCACGTACATATCTAAGTAAAGTCCCTAGATCAACTAGAAAATACTAAATCGGACAAAATCATCTAATGCGGGTGGGATTAAGATGGGGAAATTTGAAATGAAATCATGTTAAATGTACACCACTGTATTTGTCTTGTTATCTTGAAATGGTGCCTTTAATACAGAGCGTAAAGTAGTTTATAATAGAGCAATAACCCTTGTTTGAACTATACAAATCAAGGCTGTTTTGTTCTTCACTCTCGTGTAATGAAAGCTATTGACACAATTGAATTAATTATAGCATAACTTTATCATTTTACATTTATAACTTGTTTGACCAATGCAACGATTTCAGATAAAGATTTTTCTGATTCTTAGGAGATTCAACGACAAGATAAAAAAGGAAATAAGGATTGGTTTCACAATGTCGTGTGCAATTTGTATCGACCACTTCTTCTGCTTTTCTCGCCTACGATGTAGAGAATCCAACAACACTATCTGTGTAGGAAACACACATCTGACATTTGAATTTTACGAAAGAATAGACCAGACAACACGGAGGTAGAATCAAAACAATCAAACCCACGCTGTTTTCGTAATTAAAACTTAAATCAAATATTCCAACGTCATTTAGTTTCTTTGACTTTTGGTAATGCTGATTGATACATCATGCTGGCAGTTTAGAGAATGTACTCGGTTAGATGGAGTTATTTCAACAATGTTATTAAGTGGGGAAAGGTAAGCAAAAGAGCGCCAAGTTAATAAAACCGAATGGGCAAACTAGAATTTTCGGCAGATTCGAATTTTGACAGTGTCAGCCTATTGTTCAGCACCTTGTGAATCAATCAAACACAATACTTCAATATAGGAAAAAACTTACCAATAGTTAAAGAATTTGAGAAATTTGACGTACCGTCTCCATATCCCCGCGACTCAAATATAAACTCAAATGCAACTGCAAAACTGCTGCACTGTGGCTGATTGTGGTACACACAATACGCATAGAGATGAATAGTATATTTTGCGTTAAGCTTTCAAGCAAGTCGTGATTCGCAATAATACCGCGCTCAATCTTGGGACATTTTCTCAGGGAAAGTTTTTTCACTCGCAAGTCGAACTTATATCACACACAAGTCCGTATCATCAGAAATGTAAGGTTTTGTCAATACACTACCCGGATTTCAAACCACGACTGGCAGGGTTTTTAAAGAGCACACGTCCACGCCCGTAACAAAGATACCTTACGTGGATTTTTATGATTTTGTTCGATTCCCAGAATAGTAAATTGCTGCTTAGGTAGCATTTAACCTGTTTAATACCTAGAACGTTTTTGAGGAAAGAATGTAATTGACAACAAGGAACATTTATAGTCGTTTACCCTTAATACCGTTTTTCCAATTTCTTTAAGGCATCACTGACTGGCCACTAAGAACCGATAAGATTTGCTGAGGAGCAGAAAACCCACACATATTGTGTGGAGATTTTCAACCAGGAGCCGAACATGCCAGGGTAATCAAGTCCTATCAAAATGGATGTCTCAGTGACAGAGTACTAAGAAGGTGTTCCTCTTCAGGAGACAGAAATCATGGCATAAGGTTTCTTACATTTTTAATGTTCAAATTAAAAAAAATGAACGATGTCGTGATAGAAAGACGAATTAATAATTAGTGGGTCCTATTTAATTGACTGCAGTACATAGATCTTTTTAGCAATAAACGTCATAAAGAAGCTCCTACAATCTTGTTCAGAAGTCCTTGGAACAGTTGTTAATATTGGCAGCTTTGGAAGGATATAAGGCCTTGAAGCGCATTGTACTATAACTTTCTTTTCTTTCATTTCTCCCCCCCCCCGTCCCCCCCTTCCTCCCCCCCCCCCGCCCCTCCCAAGTTAGTTTTTGGAAATAATTTGCAGCAGATGACCGAGGTAAATCATTCTCACACATACAATGATTTGGAGGTGCGGGAATTAAATCTATTACACAGTGTTTCTGTTATGACGCTCGTAGACGTCAAAGGTTAGAAAGACCTTTCAAACACAAGTAAGTTCAAGACGACGGGGCTTTTCCCTCGACGAACTAATGTTCCACAATAATAATATCCGCTATTAATACCACCATCAGTCTGTCGCTTTTGTCCTCATATAGGACCAAAAACTGGAAGCCCTTTTTGATTCCAACACTGACGCTCTTTGCTTAAAGACGACAGCAGACATTTCAGCTATCAATCTCCCGGCGGCATCCAAAGTAGTAAATCCTGGCACTATGTAAAACCAAATCTACCTTATGTCGGTCAAACTATCTATAACTATAAACTGTATAACTCCAGAGCTCTGGTATAACTCTTGATTTTTTACAACTGCTGGCGAATATTCTGTCCAAGTTCTTCATAATATAGGGGCACAATATTTCACAAGTTCCAAGTCTTAAAATAATAGACATTACCCAACATCATTCATAAACATAACCCCGCACCAGCTGACCATTGGATTTACATAAATTCATCTCGGAATTACTCACTTCACATATATAAACTTTATGGGGGAATTACCTAGATTCTGCCTGTTAAAAAATGTGCCCCCCCCTAATTTTAGCAGACTTTCTACCCTTTTAAATTACGGTAAACCACAATATTGAATAATCTTGCACGCTTTACTACATCTACCAACCTAAAGTTACATTTGGAAGCAGAAAAATGTAAATGAACAGTGGCTAAAAAATAATACTACACATTTTGAAAAAAAGGTAGTATTTATAAACGCTGACCGTGATTATATTTTCCGTAATATTACGTTCTTTTGTACTTACTTGTTTTTAATGTAATACGAACTATGAAAATCGTTTATTTATTACCTATAAAAGGTGTTAAATAACGTCGTAAGTAACGTCCATTAAAAAAAAATGCAAGATTTTTTTTATTTTTTTTATATCATTTAAAAAATAGTTAAAAACTCTTTTTCCGCCTTTTTGTATATCTTTAGTTAATTTGAAAAAAAGTAGTACACACATTATATATATTTATTTTAGCATCTGCATCATAAGTCATCAGTAGTATGGATAAGGTTTAGGACTTGAAATCTTAAGCCCGGGTTCGATATCTATGTAAGGTACATGTTTACTTTCTGTATATGATGATTAATTGGTGACAATTGAATGTGTACATTAACAGATAAAACAAAGTACATAAACTGGTTTAAATCTTTATTTCTTCACGTTTTCCCTTTGTTTATTGCCTTTTTTTCTCAAGATTGTTTGCCTGAAATATAACTTTTTCACAACCACGTGGTAACGTAAATACAACGTTTATGATGCCATAGCTACAATGTTAAAATTTGGTTAGAGGATTGTAATAACGTTTTAATTCTTAATATCGTTTAAACAAGTCAAAAACCAACAACAACGTCGAAGCTGAGATTTTACGCCGTTATTTTACGTTCCATGCAATGGTTTCGTATTTTTACGGCTCCAGTTATTTTACGTTTTGCATGTAGTGAGTCCCAGCTGCCAGTCAAATGCCTGTTTTTTACAAGTTTATTTTTAACAATGTGCAATGTTTTGATCTTAAAGCATAAACAAGTTGACTCAGTTACTAAGTTTACATCTTGGGGAATTCCCCACTTCCCCTATTGTGCAATCTAACAGGTGTACCTAGCAAAAACAAACTAGGGGTATTCCCCTTTCTCTCTTTTATAGTAAACAAAGTACTTTTCCCGTGAGAAATCTCTTCTCAAATAAAATTGAGAAAATAAAATAAAATACTATTTTCAATCACAAAATGGAGGCTATATAACAGTTCCAACAATTATGAACAAGATTGTAGAATTGATCAGAAAGTTGAGCAAATATTTGACCAATATTATCTAATAATGGAAATAATGGTTTACCATTTTAATAAATTACGTCTGCATGAGGAGTTTCCCAACAGATACAGTTGTGTAAAGTGAGGCACTCTTTATGGCACTGAAAATTGTTGCTGGATATCCCTTCAGTGAGTTCGACTTTATTCGCCTTAATGTCGTATGTACAGAAGATGAACAATTTTTGGTTACATTTAATCACCTTTACCTTCACTGAAAATAAATAGATAAATAAATAATACATTTTTATCGATCAGCTCCCACTATTTTCCGTGATAAATATATAAATCTAATGTACCGGTAAAATAAAGGGAAAAAAGTTACTTTCCAGTAACTAAAAACACATGACCTCCCATTTTCCTGGCCGAAACAACATACTCCCGTATTTTATTCCGGTCCCTCACGTAAAATAATCAGTTCACCCTAACATAACAGCAGATTTGAAGTTACGGAAAACTTAAATTTTCCATTTGGTCCAATCTGAAATGCACTGCCGCCTTCATCTTAATAAGTGTGCCCTTAAAAATTAAATCACAAGTCAAGATAGTTGACTTTGACGGTAAGAATTTGAATCAAATGGTAAGAATTTGAATCAAATGGTAAGAAATTTGAATTTAAAGGTAAGAAACTTAAAATTTAAGGGTAAGATATTGATTTTTCAAATATCTTTCCCTCACAATTTCGTACCATTAAATTCAGATTTCTTATCATTAACCTTTATATTCTTATCGTTTAATTAAAAATTTAAAACTAACAAATTATTTTTTCTCAAACAACCGCTTTTTTGGACGACTGTAAACATGTAAAAATTAAGACGAAAAGGTTACATAACTTCCTTCCTACAGGGTTCTTATATAAAATTTCTGTTTCCATCATAGCTCATGAAGTGTACCGTAAAACATGCATAACAACACTGAAAAAAGGAGAACGCACTGGTTACTTGCTCAGTAATCATGATTGGTGACATAGTCCATTGCAAAACATGGCTGTATTTTAACACTACAATAATTTCAAATAACATTAACTAGGCGAAAAATGCCATAAATCAAGCATTCTCATTTGTATCATTTCTTTTTCTTTTCTGTATTATCTTTTCTATTTATTATAATTTGGGGTAATGTGATGGATAGTTAACGATAAATTTTGGTGACAGCTTTGAGTAAGTATACTGTGTGTGGAAAAGCCGAAAAAGCAAGGTAAGCTAATAGACCATTTGCACGATCCACATAATGCATCTCGTATTGTGTCCATTTCCATCCACCCTCAAGTCGGCTAAAACCATACGGTTAAGAGCGTATAAAGAGAATACCAGAAAACTTAACCTATCTGTGACGTTGCACTATAGTTGTGTAATCGTCCAGCAGGTGACAAGAAGGGCACAGTTACGATCGAAAATATCATTTTTTGTCGTGAATTTCAACACCAGTGCCTCGATTGTTTTTTTGTTCCTTTGATATTCGTCTGCATTTTTGTAAGATTAACTTCACGTGAAAAGGTACTTCGTATTGTAATTTTAGGCACTGTTCGGCGACGCGAACGAACAACAATTTTTTTTCTTGTAAACATGAACTCTGGTACAAGTTCTCGGATGGAAATGGGCATAATACGAGATGCATTATGGGGATCGTGCAAATGCTCTATTACAATCACAAACAAAGACGCCAACCCAGAACGCATGCGTGCTTGCTGCCAAAGCTCGAAGTAATTGGCCACCCTTATTATTCTTAAGTTACACAAGTTGTACAAGACAAAGAACATACATGTGCAAGACGGACGTAAACGAAAACATGTGCAGAGTACAGGACAAAACAAAAACAGAGGAGACAATACAATATAGAGTGCAATAGTTGGCAATGACAAGTTGAGTAACTGAGTAAGTCATTTGTAAAGGCGCATAAAACAATATAAATATAAATGGTACAAGAGCCTAAACCAATGTAAATGGCAAAATACAATAGATTCATGCAAAAATAGTTTAAGTATACCATGTTGTAATAACAATGAAAGTAGATACTCGTTTCAACATGATGTAAATAATACAACTGATAAAGAGTTCAAATATAAATATGTAAATAGGTAGAAGAAATAATTATATCACAGCTGTTTGAGTTTCATTTATTATGACTAAACCAGAATAATAAAAAAAACCGGCTACGCAGCCCTGACAACTCACATCCTGTGCAAATTTTAAGAGTTTTCATCGCGGGTAGATATGATTTTGCACAAGAATCTAGTTTCACACAGAACCCCATGGGGAATGGGCACACAGAGGGTAATACAACATAGAAACCACGACCCCGTAGGCCCACACGGCAAGACGCCCGCCGTGAATTGTTGGTGTCATTTTAGTGTCGAATAACGTTTTAATTCCAGTTGGTACACAATTGACACCAGTTGCTATGGTTTTATCACCAATTAGATTGGTGTTAAATATCCGATTGGTTTTGAAACAAATGATTGGTGTGAAATAGCTCTGATTGATGTTTAGAACAAACACCACAGAGTTTAGATTCCCAAACCAATTGGTGTCAAAAAAGTGTTTAGTTTGATTATTTTTCAGATAATTGTGGTGGTGCTTATGGTATTATTATTAACGACACAGTTGGATATCAATGATGTTAAGCTTCTATTGATTTTTTTTGAAGAGCAAGAAAGAAGATCTTACTACCTCCATTATTAATGATAGTTTTTATTAAAGTGACAAATGGTGAAGGAAAGAGAGTGGCATCTTTCTTATGACACGTTGTACACGTCAGCGTTATTTACAGTTTTATAGTTCTTGGTGAAATCATGAATACTTGCGATAGCACCGGTGCAGGTGTAAATGGCGACTGACTGCTTATGCTCTTTTAGGGTGTAAGAAATTATTCTTATGCGATATCAGCGTCGGTAAAACACATATGTTTACCACCTTGCAAAAATATCACAGTTATGTCATACGTCAACTCTGACATTTCAATCGAGAGTCTAAATAATCTCATATTTGTTGTTAATAGAAGTTTTTGAATTAAAACAAACGACTATCTTGACTATGCAGGGAGATGCAAGCAAAAAGACACCCCTCTACGGCAGTAACAAATTAAGTTCAATTGTTTTCCGTTAGTTTTATAGGGAGATTTTGAAAAGGAGCTGCTGTTGTAATGGTTCAGTAATAGCACGAACACTGGGACCAATCAGGCTGGATATTTTCAATCGTACCAGCCATCTTTGAGGTGGGAGTGATCACCGAACTATGCATCTACCCGCTTTGCACCTGGAGCGCATTCTACATGTTCAGGTGTCAGTGTATTGTTCGACCAGCAAAGATGGCTGCTATTCCGAAATACGGGCACTCTCTATTGAGTATTTTCATGAACGCAACGATCGTCGTCGTTGGAGCAAATATTGAACTCTAAAATATAAGATTGTTCTTTTGGTTGTAGGGCAAAGTATTTTGATCAAATTTGAAGGAATTGGGGATTGAAATATGCATGGAGACTTTAGCCATTTTGAAACGTGAATAGCACTGGTGCATATTTTCCTCGTGTTATACTTAGTAGCAGCTTCGTCGTGACAGTAGAGTGGAAGCACAATCGCTGATGCCACACCCAAGTGCGGGCGCAATAGACCATTTGCACGATCCCCATAATGCATCTCGTATTGTGCCCATTTCCATCCGGGAACTTGTACCAGCCTCTAATCGGCTAAAAACATGCGGTTAATAGCGTAAAGAGAATACCAGAAAACTTACCCTATCTGTGACGTTGCACTTTAGTTGTGTAATCGTCCGGCAGGTGACAAGTAGGACACAGTTACTATCGAAAATATCACTTTTTGTCGTGAATTTCATCACCAGTGCCTCGATTGTTTTTTGTTCCTCCTTTGATATTCTTCTACATTTCTGTAAGATTAACTTCACGTGAAAAGGTACTTTGTATTGTACTTTAAGGCACTGTTCGGCGACGCGAACGAACAACAATTTTTTTTTATAAACATGAACTCTGGTACAAGTTCCCGGATGGAAATGGGCATAATACGAGATGCATTATGGGGATCGTGCAAATGCTCTATTACAATCGCAAACAAAGACCCAACCCAGAACGCATGCGTGCCTGCTGCGCGGAAATCTTAATTCCGAATTTCCGCGATTTCCCACCAAGTAGCGGAGGGTAGCCAAGTAGCGGAGGGCTAATACTTGTTTCAACTTTTTTTTTCTTTTACAGGAAAAATATCTTGTAGATATGTTTCCAGACTTGTTTACCCATGAATCTAACACCTGAAAAGTGCATACAAAAATGTTACGGTAAGTTTAATGTGTCTAAATTTAGTAGACAATTATACAACAAAACATGGTTTTATTCGGTTGTGTTTTTGTAGTATCCATAGGTCATACGATCTATGGAATCACCACCACTTTGCACTTGCATACGAGATGAATGCCATATACAGGGTGTCCACAAAAAATGGTGCATGGCAAAAGCGCCCTCGTTGGAGGTGAAAAAATAAAATAGTGACGTAATAATTATGTACATTATATCACAAATAAAGTCTTGGCTTTTGAATACCGTTTACAGCATTCGATTTGGTTGTTGCAATCCAGAGATATGGCTAAATATTCTAAGAGAGGGTGCGGTACCAATTGTGCCACTTTTCACAGAATCATGGGCTTAGGAAGCGGGGGCTTGGGGGGGCTGGGCACCCCCAATAATTTTGGTGGGGGGGGGGCTCAAATACCCTTGAGCCCCCCAATAATCTTAACACTTTTAACAAAAACATTTAATTCTAAAGCTTCCCCCTCCCCCAGTGGCAGTGCCAGACTTCTTTTTCTGGGGGAAACCAGGGGAAAAGTGATTTTTTGGGGGAAAATCTTCCAAAGTTTGAGATTTTAAACAATTTTGGCTCAAAATCGCTAATATTTGCCGGTATTTGCCTAAATTAGTTGATTTTTGGCCCCGAATCGCTGATTTTTGTCGAAAATCTGTCATTTTTCTTCTGGCCGGGGGAGGGGGACTGGGGACACAAGAAAAAAATGGGAATTCCCCCCCCCTCTTCACTGGCACCACCACTGCCACCCCCACCATCGCCGCCCCGAGTCCCGGTGGGCCCCCCCCCCAATCCTGAAAATCTTCCTAAGCCAATGAGAATGGGATACAAAGTAAGAACATCATGCTGATAGGATGATAGGGCCTATTGATTTAAGATTTTACTTCAGAACCGGCAACTGCACATCGAAATAGTTCCATTATCAAATAGTCATGCGCAATTTCAATTTGATTACAGAACTATGGTTATTTGTATTTTCAATTCGCGTCAAGAACAGAAGTTCCTTTTACATAACTCTTAAAAATGTGTATTATTTATGCAAGAAGGTAATTGTTTGATAATGCTATATGTTTCCAGTTGAGTGTGCTCTATTTTTAAGTTCTTTATTTATGAAGTTATATTAGAATGTGTACCGATAAAAAGGAAACATTGATATGAAGTAACAAGAAAAAAGTTATAATTGTGTGATGGATAAATTCTTTTGAATAAATAACGCGTCCTATCAACGTGCATGATTCGATTATCCCATTCTATGAAAAGTGGCACAATTAGTATTTCACCCTCTCTTAGAATATTAGCCATATCTCTGGATTGCAACAACCAAATCGGATACTGTAAACGGTATTCAAAAGCTAAGACTTCATTGATGACGAGTGACATAACAGGGACCTCTGAGCGTGATTTATAAGTGTCGTAAATGGTGTCATAAGGAAGGGGTCTAGACAAAGATTACACAGGGTTCAAATTTTTGAATTGATCCAATCATGTTGAACAAAATGTACAAGGTTATTTGTCTAACCATAATGATTCCAAAAAGGTATAGTTTGTACTATCTGCAACTTAAAGTCTCGGAGTTAAAGGTTAAAAACAGCAAAAATCAATCAAAATGGCCAATTTTGGTTGTACAGGGGTCAAAATTTTCAAGTTGCTCTGATTTGGATAAGGTCGGTGCTTATTGTATTCAAAAAAATAAAAAAATACCACCCCTCTGTGATTTTCGTTACTGAACATTCGATTCATGTAAATTTGGTACCAAAGGATAGCTTAGAGTTTATTCTTTCCATTGGTACAAAAATAAGTACCAACATCCCCATTATGACGTCACTATGACGTCATATGTTGAGGAAAGTCCGAAAATACTGAATATAGGGTGGAAAATGTATTTTTTCAATTTAGTGACTCAAACACCTTATTATAGCGCTAAATCAAATGTTTCTCACACTCTAGGACTCTGGGGAATAACATCTGTTTGAAAAACGCAACTTTGGCATTCAATGCGTCGTATGTGGTTAAGAACCGATGGTACAATTTGAAATCATTTTGTGATTAATGAAATCTTTTTTCTTCATGTTGCAATACTTTTGTCTAGTGTGTGTACATATTTAATCACTTTGAACTTTTTGTACTCGAGATGTGTTTCAAATATTTGCTAGCTCCCGCGCTATAGTGGTATTCTTTGGCACCAGGCTTGTGTGTATATGATGTGACATCAATGTTTACAAACACAACTTAGCACCTGGTCTACTGACGTGATCTACATGTGAAGGACATCACATACAGCTACAGCGCTATTCAATGGGCTATTTGTACTGATTGAGCGTGAATTTTAAAAGCACAAGTCCCTACAGGTGCGCACGCATACCGCCGAGCAGTGCTTTGTTTCTTGCCCGGTGGTGACGTCACATGTCACCTCATCTATAAGCAGCGAACAATATGATAACCCTTTAGCAATGGTAGTCGCTTAAAAATTCCACCATTTACATTATACCTTCAGGGCCAAGAAGTTCCTTTCAGCAACCATGAAGATATGAATGGAACGATGAAGTTTCCAGATGATGTAGTAGGAGGTGACCTTCCTTCACAAGCTGCAGCTGATACAGATGATGCTCTTCCTAACAAGAAGAAGCGGGTTCGCAAGATGTACCGAACCAATCCGAAAAACTATGGGAAGGAAGTCTTCATCGCTGCATTGGACTACTTCTGGTATGGCTCTGATAGTCTTCATTGTACAGGCGTATTGGAAATGATAGATGAGAGTAAAATCGAGCAGTTTCACAGTGCACGACATTGTGTTTCCGTCTGACCATTTGCTAATGAAAGCCGAATTCCAATTTGCTTCGTAAATCGTGTTCTTATTGTGTAGTCTGCTTGCAGATATTGGTACATAGGTCAAAGGGCTACTTTGGTTGTATGTGTATCTGTTTGTGTGTTTGAGGGTGTGTGAGTAAGAGAGAGTGTGTATGTACGTGCGTGTGTGCGTGCGTGTGGTTAAGAGCTAACCCTGCACTTAATCGGACTCAGACCCGTTGTTTGTAAAAGTGGACCTAACCCCCTAAAAGTGGTCCTTTGTGGACCTTTTGAACAGCTCATCGCCAAACAAAATGAAAAAAAAATGAAATTGCCGCCATCAGGAAATCGTCATGATCATTTCACTTCATCTAAGTGGCTGCTAGCCAAGCGCACATCTCTATCAGTACTTAGATTTAATGTTCCCCATAACAGCTCCCCAGATTTCGCTTGTGTCGACGAGGTAATTGAGTATGTCGGCCAGGGTCGTGCACAGACACATTGACTGCAGTGGAGCTCGAACTAACGATTTCCAATGGTCGTGGGCTCATGAGTCCTGTACTTTATCTGTTACACCGCAAGTGCTTTAAAGCCACAATCAGTCATTCCCCAAATTAAAAACGCCCATTGTGTCATGTTCAATTGAGAGTACTTCATCATATAAACAAATAGTACAACGTTTTTCTTTATCAATGAAATGTCCAAGCAGCATATTTTCGCGGTTCCTCAGGGCTCCATTGTAGGCCCGCAAGGTTTCATAATGTATACTCATCCAGTCGGTGACAATATTAGGAATCATAATGTTTAACTTTCAATCATATGATGATGATACTAAGCTTTTCTGTGAATTTAATCCAATGATTCTAGTTGATTGTGAGCATGCTCTTCGAAAACATTCAAGCTGTATATCTGCATACACTAGATGTCCTAAAACATGCTGCAGACGAATCAAGAAAAAGACAGAATTGTTCCGAAAATCTGCTTTCAATAGGTTAGATCTGGGTGACACCACTGTTCCTACATTTCCTATATAGTCCATATGAGCCGAACAAATTTTCGGTATCCTGAAAGGGGACAAAACGACACTTATTATGCAGCCTCAGTATACCATGGCCTACACAAAAATGCATGATAGCATTTCTGGAATGGTAGCTATAGCCAGGTAGGGGGTAACCAAGGTTTAAAAATTGTAAATCGCTTCAATCATGTTGAAAAGTATATCACATTATAAGGATTCCAAAAAGGTATAGTTTATACTAACTACAGCCTAAAGTTTTGGCGTTATAGGCTAAAAACAGCAAAAATCAATAAAAGGGTCATTTTCAGTTGTACAGGGGTCAAATTTCAAAGTTGCTCTGATTTGGATAAAATATGGTGCATATTATTGGTGGAACTCATAGGATAAAAATAAGGAATAGTTTTGACTGTCTAAAATGCTTAGTTACCAATGAGGGGGTAACAAAGGTCTACGTTCATTGTACTCAATGGGGCTTGACCTTGATTCCTCCCTACTTTGGTAAGTAAGCATTTAAAACACTCAAAACTATTCCTTATTTTAATCCTATGAGATCCATCAATCATTTGCACCACCTATGGAGCAACTTTAAAAATTGACCCCTGTATAACTGAAATTTAACCTTTTGACCTGTTTTTGCTGTTTTTAACCTTAACTCCAAAACTTTAGGTTGTAGATGGTACAAACTATACCTTTTTGGAATCCTTATGGTTGGACAAATGATGTGGCATACTTTTTAACATGACCAGATCATTTTAAAATTTTGACCCTGTGTAATCCTTGATTGTCCCCTGCCTGGGTATAGCTACCATTCCAGAAATGCTATCATGCATTTTTGTGTAGAGGATAGTGTACTGAGGCTGAATAATAAGTATCGTTTTGTCCCCTTTCAGGATACCAATTTGGCTAAAATTTCCTGATGGCTTAAAGACTAATATAAGAGTCTTGGGGATATGTTTGATTCCACCACGAGTATGTCCAATCAGATTCAGGTGCTCTCTGTAAAAGTGTAAATTAACATATTCGTAACTTTGCCTATTCGTAGGTTTATCACTTTTGATGCTTGCAACAATTAACCATGCTGTACGATCTTTGGTCTTGTCACGCATTGACCATGCCAACTCATTACTATATGACGCCCATGAAATAGATCTCAAAAGGCTTCAGCGCTTGCAAAATAAAGCTGTGCGTTTGGTGTTTGCATGCGGTCATGACCAGAGTTCGTCACAACATTTGATCACTCTTCACTGCCTGTTAAGGAACGTATCAGATACAAATCCTTCTTTATGTGTATAAGTCTCTTAATGGGTAGGCTCTGTCATACCTTACTCAATCTGTATATTGTGTCTGTAATGTGTTGAACAGTATTGCAGATGTTACAAGACGAAGGCTACGGTCTTCTTCTGATGTTACGCCGTTTGTTATACCTCGTACCAAGCGTAGATTTGGTGACAGATCATTCAACGTCATTGGTCTTAGGCAATGGAACAAGCTTTCCGTTCAATTAGAGGTACACCCAACATACCTCCTGATGCCTAAAATTCGGTTAAAGCAATAGTAGTTAATTTTTTGAAGAGCGCCCCACCAATTTTTCAAAAAAATTGAGATTTTTACACGGTTCATTGGTAACGGCTAGTAAACTATACCTGTGAAGGTTAAGCTCTACAACAACTGCTATTCACTCACAAACCAATTCCAATTTTTGCTATTGGTTCGTGGTTGCAAACAGATTCCATTTAGACATGAGAGGAATGAGGGCATTTCCCCCTATAGTCCCAGTGCACATATTCGTTGCTTATTTTGTTTTCCCATCCAAAATGGCGGTTTAGTTTTGTCATGTGAGTTGTGACGTGTTGTGATGGAAATAAACGCCTAAAGCTTTCACTTGTCCAAGGAGATGGTGCAATCACGATGTGCAGTTTGTTAGGTGGCGAAGAAGAAAAATGTGCAAGTAAAAACATCCACACCCACTTATAGTTGCTGGTGAGTAGCAGTTGGTTGCATCACCCTCACCGCTGGGAGGGCCCTGAACTGGATGTTGCAACTGATGGCGCTGTCACTGCTTCCAGCGGGAGTCTGTTCCATATTGGGATGGTGCGATGAGAATGAAAATTCTATGAGTCTCTTGAAGCTTTAACTGGGTGGATAACGAAGGTGGTACGTGATCTGCCTGTTAGTGGGTGAAGGTTAGCACAGGGTGGAAAATTGACATCACGAGTTTGTTGTTGCATCTTTGTATTACATGGTACATTGGTTTAATGTTCTCCGGGTAGCTAGTTGGTAAGGTTGAGCTGATGAAGTAGACTGGTAACACTTGCTTTCCTGTCATACCCCCCAGCAAATATGCGTACAGCCTGCCGCTGCAACTGCCTCCAGTTGAATAGAGTTTTTCACTGTATGCGACTCCAGCAGCTGCTGTATACTCTAGTGAGGGCGAACTAATGCTTGGTACCCTTTAACTTGATGTTTTGTGGAGCATGGTCCCAAGTCCTCGTCTGATGAATCCCTAGAGTGCACAGGCCTTGGATTTGCTATTGGTGATAGTTTATTCCACAACAGGTCACTGGAAATGGTGACTCCAAGATATTTTGGCTGATTTCGTTATATGACTTTTTGGAAGCACATTGTAGTTGAGAGACGGGTTTGGTCTTGCGAGTATGGGTGAGGAGTTGGCACTTGGAGGCGTTGAAGCTCATCTGCCAAGTATCTGCCCATTGAAACACTGCATTGAGATCTTGTTGTAGTATATCATGGTCATCTTCCCCTTTAATTTCTCTATACAGGATGCTGTCATCAGCAAACATTCTAATGTTGGAATTTCACTCCATCCCGATGTCATTTATGTAAACGATGAAAAGTGTTGGTCCCAAAACCGACCTGAGGCACGCCTGATTTAACTAGCGACCAAGGTGAATGTGCCCCATTGACACTGACCACTGCTCCCGTTATGTTAAGGAAGGCTTTGTCCACCTCAGCGTGTTTCCTCGAATTCCATAGTGATGAGCTTAGGGCTAACCTCTGATGCGGAACTTTGTCGAACGATTTACTGAAATCCAACAGTAGAACATCTGTTTGGCTGCTCCTGTTTAGGCATTCCGACCAATCATGAACTGCTTCCAGCAACTGCGTCTCGCACGATCTTTTTTCACGAAAACCATGTTGGTGGTCTATGATGATATTATGTGCAGAAAGATGTTTGGATATATGAGAGAGAACTATATGTTCCATGATCTTACAGGCAATGCACGTCAAACTGACGGGCCGGTAGTTCTCAGGGGTTGACTTGGAGCCCTTTTTGTAGATGGCTGTAACTAGTGCTTTCCTCCAAACCTCTGGTAGTGAGCCAGTTCGGTAAGATTGACGAAAAATGCAATGGAGAACAGGAGCCAGTTCATCTGCGTGGCATGTGCAATTATTTTGTTCATGGATTGACCGACAACAAGAATACGTTTCTGGTACAAACACACGCATCACTATAGCATTAACTACGTGCAAAATGTCACGTTAAAATGTCTCATGTCATGGCTCAGATCAATGTGTATCATTAAAACTATAACTATTCGATTTACAAGACCAAACTAGACACCTCTTGCCATGTTTAATTTACTTGCAATATGCTCGCACAGAAAAAATAACTAACATGTAAGCATAATAATACTTAAAGGTGGGTGACCCGATTGACAACATCGCCGCCTCCCACTTTCTTCCATCCAAATCAAGATTTTGGTATCAGAACAGAAGAAAGTTCGTATTTTTCTGATTACCCCAGTGAAATATAAGGCCCACGAAATGTTTCCTATTGATCTCATGAACCAAAATATCTCCAAACGTGGTCGAGCACATTAATTAACACTGTCCAATGGGTCAATTAAGTACACATTTTTGCTTCTACCATCAAAAAGGCCGGACCAATTTAACTCATTATCATGTTTTGGGGAGTCCAAGTGTGTTAAAATATCCAAAACCTGATAATGATGAAATTGGATGATTTACGCCCAATATTAATTGGTCTCGCTATGAGTTGGGCTCGACTGCGTCTCGCCCAATATTTTAGCAACTCATAGCTCGACCAATTAATTTGGGCTTAATCGATCCAATTTTATATCAAACTTGTAATCAGATGTTTTTGTTGATATGCTTATATGTGAGGGGGGAAACATATGGAAAATCTGACCATGATCGGGTTACCCACCTTGAGTAAAATTTAGGTAAACATTAATTATGAGGTTCTATGTGTTCATGTGTAAATTATATATACCTAATTTTTTTTTTCCTGTGTGCATTGTGTATTCTTTTGTTAGATGGATATGAGCACAATCCTACATTTCACGCACATGTACACATTATGTCTTATGTGACTAATTTGTACAAGATTTAGTAATTTATTTTCCGCATGGTAACTAAATATCTCTACTGTTTTTTTGTTCATGAGGTAGAGGAGGAGGAGGAGGGGGGGGGGACAATAAATTCAAGCATGAAATTTTATATAAAGGTACTTAAGTATATATCAGGGGGGAAGGTCGGATTTATACATTTATTTGGCATCCCTCGGAAAATTAGCACTCTATATAAATGTCAAGTACACATGTATATAGATTCTATGGTGTTAAAAGGTCATGATACGGTCATTTTTATGTCATAACTGTGCGAAAACGGTTTACTGCAAAAGACCACACCCATAAAATGAATCTTATACGCTACCTTTCTAGAAAAGATGCGATCAACTATGACAAATCAGGTCTTGGAAAGGAAATTTGAGCAAAATGCGGTGCGATATGAGCCAGATACTGTCCGTTCGTTCGTGCGTGCAAGTCCAAAATCACAGTGGAAGATCCGTCTTTAACCAGCTGATAGTTTCATCATCCAGGTTGATCAGGCGTGGAATTCCTCTTGGGAACTTGTAGACCTCACAGTCATCTATGATGTGGCTAATGGTTTGTGGCTCTCCACAATCGCAGTTTGGTGAAAGTTCTACTCCGATCTTGTGAAGGAAGTTCTTTGTACGACCAACGCCAGTTCTGAGTCTGTTGAGGTTGACCCATGCTTTCCTATCAAGGTCACAGCCTTTGGGCTTGCTAGATGGGCTGTCCACAAACTGCTTTAGGTTCAAAGTAGAGGATGACCATTGCTCATACCATCTGTCATTGATCCAGGATGATCGATAGGGATACTTTGACTGCAGTGTCATGGATTGGGTAGCAAAGTGATTCCGTGGATACTGTCAATACGTCGGGAAAACGTTGTGTTGCATGAGGCCCGTAGTCTCGTGTACGTTTGTATACACGTTCGTGCTCGGACCTTGTGGAGTCAATAGGCGTGGTAGGACCCAATATGCATGAGAATGAGACTAAATTTGAATAAATAACGTCTCAGCAGTCTAGGGATTTTTGAAATGGCGCGAAAATTGAATTTTCAAATGCATTTTTCTCCAAATTTCTTCTACGAACTAAAAGTTCGCAGAACATAATTGATTTAAATGATGTCTTCTTGCCGTATGGTAAAAATGGAATTAATTCATCAAGCGGTTTTGGAGGAATCAATCAGGCATATTAATGCCGATTTAGGGATTTTTTTCCGTAGAGCTCCACAGGAGCCTGACAACCTCCAAAATCCCAACTCTAGTATCGAACATCGGGCGTACTTCCTCCCCCTGTATATATAGAACTTTCTGTACCCATGGAGGAGATATTGCAATCTCCAAATTCCTATACTTATAGAACACATTGTTATTTATTTAAGTGAAGTGAATAATTTATATTACAGAGGCACTGATACTCAGCTTGAGTGATTTAAATAAAATGTACTGACCATATTAAAAAACCTCTGGATTTTATTCGTTGTGTACCTTGCAATTAAATGCGCACAAAACACATTGACAGACTGGTGTACGCTTAATAAAAGATCTATGCATAACTTAAGCCATGAAAAAGAAGGACCGTCTGAGCTTCCTACGCACTAATATAGGTTTAAAAATCAAATTTTACCGCATTTCTTTTTCTAAAGGTTTTCAAGAGATTTTTAACATTTTTTGCTTTTAACTTGTCAAAAAAAGAAAAATTGGCCGCGAAGCAGCCGAAAACAAACAAAAAAGAATTTCCGCGTAACTAAGGTTTTTGACTAAGCCATGATATACTAGTCGCAGCGAGCGATTGGCGGCGCAATACCGGTTTTTGACCCAAGATCAAGTGGTACGCATGCTCACGCGCAGAAATCTCTCGCCCCCCACGGGATGCGACACTGGACGATAGCATGGGGCTTTTAGCGTTTTGGCTACGGAAGCTAAATAACTCTTTTTGGGGGGGGGGGGCCCCTTAGAGAGTGCGACAAGGGCTGTAGATAAACATCAGGTTCATTCTTAAGAAAAAACCTAAGAACAAAGTAATTTTCGTCCTTTTGCATATGTTTTAGCTGCCTCCTAGAATATCAATTGGTACATGGTACAATGAGAGACGGTAAACGCTAACTTCACACGTAAATTACAGAGCATTGCATCAAAACGTTCTGAAGGCACATATTGCAACAAAAAGTTAAAAATAGGTAGCTAGGTACAAATAGAACTGTGTGATTGCAGTCCTCCTCCACACAAGGTTGGCGCACCTTGCTCAAATCTTTCTTTGTTAATATTTACTCAAAGGTCCTAATCAAATTTGATCCTCATGGTTTGTCATCGTCCTTGGGATTCATCACACCTAATTGTATTTTCACTTATTTTTAAATTACAGGGGTAGATTTGCTTCTATGCTTTGCCTCATTGGAAGGTGAGAGTTGAGGTTTTATTGTGTGGCCTGCAAGGATTTGCTCGTGGGGGGGGGGGGAAAAAAAAAAAAAAAAAAAACCACAAAAGTTGGTATCATCATGTAGATAATTAAATTATCTTCAATATGACACCAAGAACAAGGTGATTGGAGACTCACATAGGACATTACCCTCAAAATACTGTCGTTAGCCAAAACGGCAACCATTTTGGCCGCCATCTTGGATTTCGAGGTGACCGCAACAAAATTTAATTAGCACACCTCTGAATTATTATGTATTATCATAAAAACTACCAAAAATCAAGGTGTGCTTAGTTTGTAGTGATCTGGCAGGTAACTCAAAAACTAAGCATGATATTTGGATTTGGCCCTTCGCTTATTTGCCTCATTGGAAGTTGAGAGTTGAGGTTTTATTGTGTGGCCTGCAAGGATTTGCTCGTGGGGGGGGGGGGCATTCACTCGACGGGGATGTGTAAACCGGTGTGAAAGAAGATATGGTCCGGCAGGAACCACAGTCCGGGCTCCATAGACGACAACGGAATAAAGCGTGAAACTAATGTTGCGTGAAGAGTCAACTGAATCGATTGCCCTATTGTTCACCATTGTTATCGGACTGTGAGACCGGCGGACCATATCTCCTGCCACACCGGTATTTAAAAGTAGGTACTGGATGTCTTTTGAAAAAAGGGGGACATTTGGTACCAGTAACAAAATTTTGTTTGGAAGTGGGCTCATTGGGAACTGGGAAGCCAAATAGATGGAATTATGGAATAGATGGAGTCAAAGTTCATCTATGAGGTCAAGTTATAAAATAGACTGCAAATATAAAATGGGCATAATTTGAAAAGTTGAAGTCCAATTGCAACCATTATTATGTTTGTATGGATCCAAGTGTGGGAAAATATTGGATCCAATATATAATAATTACAAAATTGGATGATTTCACCCAATTATGAGTTTTAATATTTAATAATCAATATTTTTATATGATAATAAAATCAAGTGTCACTTGCTAAGGTCAAGGGTTACTTGAGAACAAGTTATAAATTATGAGTGAAGAAAGAGTCAACCGCGAAAGCGGGCAACACTAGTGGTTCAGAACTGCTTATTAGGTTATAAGCGCGTTCGGAGCTTACTTTATACCATGAACTGAGGACTATCCCTCTTCAACTTTTAACTTCAACTTCAACTTTATTTCCATAAAAATCATGTTACACAAAAGTAAATTACATTTATGGAGGAGTTGACCAAAAGGCCAATAAGACCAGACTGGGGTCAACCCCTGAAAGTTCTGTTACAACATATCTTAACACATAAGTGCCTAAGGGGGGGGGGGTCCATAGTACCCAACATTTGATTTTTTTTGCGATTTCTCGGTTACGCAATCAAATTTTTCAAGGAGTTTTTGCTAATTGTCTGATTTATGAATATGCTTCTCCTGATACAAAAAATTTAAATCCGCCCACGGCTTCATTAGAATAATTAGGTTGGGTCCCTAGGAACCCCCCCCCCCCTTGGGCACTAACGGGAGTAAAAACCCAAGATATTTTACAAATTAAAAAATTAAAGTAATTAAATCTTGCGATTTACTTGCTTAGATATATACCTTAGGAGGCAATTAATTAATAATTAATAATACTTAAATAACCTTTTATATGCTGATAGCATCAATTTTAATTTTGTCATGACCATGCTCTTAACTGTGTAAGTCTATGGGAAAGACCAAGGTGAATTTGAAGTTTCTGAGAAAAATACAAGATGGTATAAATTTGGCTATATTTTGCAATAATTATTTTAATTGGTTATTCTAGAGTAGATATAATGAATTATTTTGGTTCAAACCCTTGTATTGGAGTTGCTGAGGATGGAAATGTGCGACCCACTCTTTTTCTGGGTGTGACAATTTCAATTGGCCATAGGTCATAGGTCAAAGTTCGTTTTTTCATTTTTATTGTGGTTATATGGTTCTTACGTGACCCCCATTTACTTGTGTTGGTGTCATGATCAAACTTCCATGGGAAAGTGGTTATCTGGGTTGGGTCCCTAGGAACACCCCCTCGAGCACTAACGGAAGTTTTTTTAGCTTGGGCACTTAAGTGTTAAGATAAGGACATAAAATCAACAAAACACGATAAAACGGCTCAATGCACCATGATTCAAATTTCTCAATTGAAATCAACAGCATATTACAGTATAAATAAGATAATGCAAAAACTATTATTTATATCTGGAAATAAGTTCCCTTTTAAATTGTTTGCGAAAGTGAGGTACTGATTTCGAATTTTGTAGATGTTTCCCCAAATTGTTCCACAGAATAGGGCCGGATGTTCACACGGATTGATCAGTAAAAACTTTCTTATTTCTCGTAAGATTGTAATTGTTGATATTTCTCGTGCCATACTTGTGAATGTCAGACCGTTTACTAAAATAGCCGTTAAATGTACTCGGCAATTTGTTAATGGTATATTTGTACATATACCAAGTTCTAGTTTGTATATATCTCCTATAGTTAAATTAAAGGGATTTAATTGGTATGAATCTATCGGCACATATATAATGAAATTCCCTAAATAAGAAGTACCAGATGGTTTCATGGTCATTGGAGTATTTCCTTGCGAAGAAAACAAAATTTTCGCACATCTTTACTTTCCGAGCATTAGACGATTTAACGAAGCGCAATGTTTATTATTTACGCTCTCGTTTGGCCAAGCCATGTTTAGTCTTTCACACCAATTGAAAGATAATCGGTGGTTAGTCAATTCTGGCCTGTATGAAAGACTATCGCGTTTTACTTTTAACATTGAAATTAAAAACAAACAGCTTTTCTTTTAACGTTTTCCTTTAAAATATAGCAATTTATCAAATGGCAATACATTTGGTGCTATTTTTTTATAAAAATGAGCCTGGTAAATTCTTGAGACAATATAGTTTTTTAAATAAATTAGGAAACAAAGAATGTTACTCGGTACAAATTGAAAAGTCCGTAGATTGTGCTGACCCGCGCATTAGTGGGTTTTTCGGACACTGAGCCTCTAATACAATGGATTTCCGGTTTGCAGATTGGAAACTGGGCTTCGTAATTGAGGGCACTGACGGGGCCACCTATTGGTCATCCAAAAAGCGCCCAAGCGGTGGTTAGGAGCCGTTCCATTTATACAAAAATCTTGTTTCCCATTGAAAATGTGATAGCGACAATTCAGACCTCGAAGCAAGCAAGCCATTGATTGAGCTCATTGTATTTGCGCGTATGGATGGCATGATGTCTCTAAAATGTGCACCCGGGATACAACAACTTCTGTTAAACATGTGTCCCTCTGGAATCGATTTGTGTTCGGTAGACCAAGATGTCCGCCCCGTTTGCTCCATTCATCTAAACTAACAAAATTACTGTTTGGTAGCCATCCATTGTAGCATCAGTGGTTACAGTACGACTAGCGATAAAACTATAAATATTATCGCCCCCTTTTAAAATGTCCACGTTTTTTCATGGATTGTTAGTGTTTCGGAGAAGGCCAACTAACAAAACTTTTGTTAAATACTCACAAAATAATATCTAAAACACCCCTCTTTACATTTTCTCTCAAATCACTGAGGTTTTAAAAAGTGTAGTTTTTTTGCAATAAACACATTTCTAAAAAACGCATTTCGCTCCTATCCTTTTGTGACAACGGAAGTTCACAAAGGCTTAAGGCTTGTGACAATCTTGCTGAAGTCACGTGATATATTTTCGCGTGCTTCTGTTTCGGTATTGCATGGGGCGTTGTAATATACCACAGGGAATACAGATGGTAGCTTCCATGATTATACTGTACAGTTTGTGTAACATTTGTCGGACTCAATCTGTGATGTTTTTTCGCAAGGAATACTCCAATGGCCATGAAAACCATCTGTACGGTTTATTTAGGGATATTTCATTATATATGTGCCGCATGCTTCATACCAATAATCACTTTAAGAAGAAGGCGTTATATCTGGCAAATAAGGCCATGGCCATGTTGTCCTTTGGGCCAGATAGTGTAATTTGCTGTGGGGGGGGCGTTTTCACCATTCCTCCCAGGATCATGCTGGTCCTCTTCATACGACTCTGTGGACAGAAGAGGCCAGTGAGGTGATGCCTTGCCGCACGCGGTAGTTTTTGACCACCACCCATCTCCGTGAGCAGGTCTCCCTCACTACCTCAAAGGGCAGCCCCTTATTGCAGTGTTTGTTAATCATTTTCTTTGGACTTAGAATTTTCCAATTTTCCACCTCTAACCTGAGATTTTTACAATTTTTAATATACCACTGTAAAAAATACTGTCAATTTTACGGTAACATCCTGGGCAATCAAATTCTGCCAACAAATTCCCCCTCGAGAATTTGTTATATTAAGCACGCCGATCTTATGATTTTGAATACAATGGATAGCTATGGATGGTCATCCATCTTTCCATTGATACCAAAATGAGTACCAACATACCTAGTATGGCGTCACAGATGACGTCATCAAGTCCGCGAGTCGGCCAAAATTGGCATTTTCCACTGAAAATAACGAAAATCCAATTTTGCGCTAAAATCGCAGAATATCCGGATTTTCATGCGTTTCAGCTCTAAATGATGGCATTTGGCTAGTTATTACATAAGCAAGAAGTTTAGCTAGAGAAGCCATACTGGGTGGGCTTAATATTTTCAAAATGCACCATAAAATATCCTTGGGTGGCAACCACCCCCCTACACCCTTCGAAGGTTTACCTTTTTGGTGAACTGTTTTAACCTTTTTGACATTTCCCCACCCCCCTTTCAGACCCAGGGGTAGGACCCTAGGGAATGGGTACATGTTAGTAGGGGCTTGTGCCCTTCTACAATATATCTAAGCCCTTCTACAATATATCTAAGTTTAGGTACTCTAAGCTCATCTGGAAAAAAAAGTATGGCAACCTTTTACTTTTTTTTGGTGAAATGTTGGACCTTTTTTGACATTTCCCCACCCCCCTGTCAGACCCCGGGAGGACCCTGTGGGCATGAATTCTGGTTGTAGGGGGGCTTGTGCCCTCCTACAATATATCTAATTTTGGGTACTCTACCGCATCTCTGGAAAAAAGGTTTATTGCAAAATGATTTACCTTTTTGTGAAATTTTGACCTTTTTTTGACATTTTCCGCCCCACCCCCCTGTCCCCCCCCCCAGACCCAGGGAGACCATGGGGGATGGATTACGTAGTTAGTAAGGGGCTTGTGGCACCCCCTAAATATTTAAGTTGGTACTCTAGCTCATCTGGAAAAAACGTTATGATGGCAAAATGTTACCTTTTTTGGTGTCCAACCAACACACACCATACATCCTTACGTACATCCAGACATGCCATTTCATAACCGGATTTGCTGCGCATCCGTCCAATAAAATAATATTCACCAAATATATGTTTTATATGTTTTGATTAAATTAATTTTTACAGATATACCTGTAATTTTACGGTAATTTGTTGGGCGAATTGCTGCCCGGATTTTCCTGTAAATTACAAGTAGTTTTTGTTACAGTGTCGGGTTAGAATTTGGATCGAGGTTAGGGTTTCGGGTTAGAGTTTAGGTTTCAACGGGTTAAAGTTTAAGGTTAGAGTTTAGAGTGACGGATATCGGGTTAGAGTTTAGGATTGGGTAGGTTTAGACGTTCGCGTTTAGGGTTCGGGTTCGCGTACTCGGGTTGCAGATTCGACGTTTCGGTTCCGTTTCCGTCGGGTTCGCGTTTTGGTTCGCGTTCGCGCATTCGGGTTAGGGTTCCCGTTTCGGGTTCTTGTTCGCGTTTTCGGGTTCGGGTTCTCGTTTTCGGGTTCGGGTTAGAGTTCCGGGCTTAGAGTCCGGGGTAGGGTTAACCGCGGGGATGGCAACACTCGCCATCTGAAATGGATATGGGTGTTAAGGCTGACGCTTTCAAACCACGGTGCATTGGAGACATATAAGGTGAACACAACTAGGCGGTCTCTGGGTGCGAGATAGACTAATGCCCCCTAAATTATGTGGCTTGGGTGATTCATTAATTTGCTAAACTATTTTCGCCCAAAATGGGGTCTTGTTTGAAAAATTCAGTTCAGTAAACTCTTCCTCATAACTCTTCTAAAACTTGGATCTGAAAGTCGAGCGTCTTATTTTTGTAAAAATCGCTTCTTTTTTTCAAAACACTAGGGGGGGGGGGGGGTCTTAGGGTGATAGTGGTACACTTGAATTTTTAAAAGCTATGGGTCTTTGGATTACACGCGATGCTTAAATAGGGGTCTTAGAGTCTTTATATACGTATCACTTCCCGAAATGGGATGGCCGGAGGAGGGGGCATTTCTTCAACACGATATAGCCTCTGAGCATGATCTTGATAAAATCATGAGGAACGGCCAACTCCTCCAACTGCATTTAAGATAACCCTTCCCTTTTTTTCCTTGCTCAGTTAAAACATAATCAATCACTGTGCTTGTGGGGTTGTCGAATTCATGCACCCCCCCTTGTTTTTGCCATGCTAGTTTGCCTCACTATGACTGTAACTTACAATGTCAATGAGATTTTCGTCCCAATCTCATTGGACTGGTGCATAATTTTTTAATAATACTTGCCAAGAGCCATATTAAAATGACTATTCAGGTCCATATCATACTCTTCAATGTTCCAGTTCGAATCGGCCAAGCTTGTGACAACTAACGTTTGGCATGACAACACTGTTTGCAAGTTTACGTCGATGTGAATAGACTCTATCCCTCTATCAAGTCAACATCGCCACTTTGAGCCGTGGGTGCTACTACCATTGACGACTATACAGACTCATGCTATTAATTTAGTAACCGATGCCACATCCTCAAGACCATACCAGAAATTAATACCCTGCTCCATCACATACACATTGGCCACAAATTACAGTCACATCAACCAATATCAACCAATTTTATACTCCCATTCCACAGAAGATAAATTAGGCCACATTTCTCAAAACCAACACAATTTTATCAAATTTTGGTGACGCACTATATTGGACTGAACAACACATGCGGAGTCCTATGTGTATGTAAAAAGTACAAAGAGAGAAAAAAAGTAAGGGAGGGAGTAAAGAATGGAAAGACGACAGGTCAAGGAAAATATGGAGTCAAGGTGAGGGCGGGAGTTGATTAGGTGTCATTAAGTGGCCGACTGGAAGTTAAAGGGAGTAAGCAATGACGTGTCAGGGAAAAACGACGGAGCTAGTGAGCTGTGACGATCATGAGAGGTGACGGGCTTGCAAAGAAAGAGTGAAAGCCAAGATAAAAAAAAAGTGGAGGAGAAGCGGGGGAGAGACGATTTAGATAAAAGGGGAAGGGTAGGGGGTAAGTGTAAAATACGGAGGAGAGGGTGAGAAAAGATGCCGGGGGAAGGGCGGGAATTGGGCAGACAAGGAAAGAATACGGGGAGAGATAATATAGATCGAGTCAGGACCAAAGCTGATCGTTGTAAATAAGGTGGATCTAAGGGAGTGGATAAAGGAGAGCAGGAGAAGGACAGTAGCAAAAAAGGGGGGCAGGAGGGCTAGAGTAAATAAGGGGATGCGTAGGATATGGGGTATGTTGGGGCGTAGCGGGAGGAGTAGAGTCAAGGGAGACTCGTAGAAGTGGACGATGAGGACTATAGCGAAAGTTGCCAGTTATATCGGTTCGGACTGCCACATAGTGCAGACCGCCAATGTGTAGGCCTTCACTTATCTGCAATTTTAACCCTCGTCAAACATGTACACATGCATCGGCGCATGCACCATATGCACATTCACGCATCATACACAATACTCCCACAGACAGACACACACAATACACACCACCACCAGAGTTAACATACCACACACACACACACACACACCACCCCACACACCACACACACACACACTTCCTTTTCTCTACCTCTTCCCCATCTTCTGACTCTCATCCTCATTGTTTCCTCCACTTGTTTATGTGCATCATTATGAAATAGAAGCCATTTTACTTCTTAACCACAGTTCCTGATTTTAAAATCAATTGCAAAAAAAAAACAACTTAAAAATGGACTTACTTTAGTTTTTCCCAGAATGAAAAATTCTATGCTTTGGGTGGATAGGCTCACAGATTGCGATTTGGTAAGGGGATAAGGGGTAGAAAATTAAGTCATTTTTGCTGTTACTTTTTACTACTTTTTTTCTGCTTAAAACACCATTGATAATCAAGTCAAATACACAAAATGTATTGTGTATTTTATTCTTTCCCCTTTTTTCTCGTCCTGATTCTATTTATTTGTTCTTTGTCTTGCTGCCGCAATCGGCATTGATTGCATTTGATCTTGGCTTTGTATGTTTGTTTTTCTCTCTTATGGTTAATAAAAGATGATTTAAATAAATATATATTCTGTGATCGACACATTGTCCACACATTGCTTGTTACTCGGTATAAATCAACATATGTTTTAAATACCACGCTTTCATTATGAAAATCTATTCCACTGATGGTTTTAAAGGCATTAAAGCAAATTAGACGAAAAGTTGAACAACTAAAAAAACTCGTGGTTTTATGCACATGACAAAGTGAGGAGAAATGTTATGTAAACATTCTAATGGGTGTTTTAATTCAAGTTTTTATGTTTTATGTCACGTTCGTATATTAGTGGATGACGACAATTATTGTTTTCCCCTTCCTTTCATTTATTTAAAATACATGCCACTGCAATGTCGTTTATCATTTCAAACTGAAAAAGGCCGATTTTCCACCTTTCAGTGAGTTAAACGTCACTCTGACGTATTCCTCATCAGAACCATAGAATACACACTGAAGTATCGATACCTCAATTCTGACATGTTTTTTGTGCATATACTTGATGATAGTCAGTCCGACTGCTTTTAGCAGAAGGTAAACGGTGGAAGCTTCCTTGAGCGTTGATTGGGGTCCACCCGTTCCTCCCCTAGGACACGAAATGTGAAGAAAGAATGTGCGTGTAGTCGTAATAGGCCCACCTTAGGAAAGTGCAGAAACTGTGGAGTTGGGAGGTGCAATTAGTGGCATGTGTTGAAAGCGCCTAGTTGCGTCTGAGCATGCCATTGACTGATCACCTGCCGGGAATCAGCGGTTGTTTCTTCTACGCGCAAAGCTTACAAAGAAAGAAATAATCGTACCCTAAAGCCCCCACACCCCCTACACACACATATCTGAATGATCACTTAAATATCAAATCAACACGGCTTTAAAAAAAAACTAAGGGCCAATTTCTCAAAGACCAGCTGCTTGGCGCAAGTCCGTGTTTTTTAAAAAACCAGGCGTCCCCGTCTCGCCTAGACTTATAACAAGTCCATGGCAATAAATACGAAAAATAAACGGTGTTTCATGTCTGTACTCTCACAAGCAACAAAACAAAAACAAAATAAAGCAAAACAAAAAGCAAAACATTTTCCAGTTAAATGGTTTGCAAATCACCATCAAATTAGAAGAAAAGATCATTCTGTCAGTTTGCTGGTCATCTGTTGTCCTAACCTGAATTACGGTTAGGGTTTATTTTCCCTTGTAGGTTTCTTTAGTTTTAGGCGAGAGTTATGGTTAGAGTATGGGGTGAGGGTTAGTTTTTGGTCGGGTTTGAAGTTAGGGTTAGGGTTAAGAGTTAGGGTTATAGTTTAGGGTTTGGGTTTATAGTTCTAACCCTCGTTCTTCCAGCCTTTTTTGTAACACGGTTTACCGGTGGGGTGGTTACCACCTCCCAGATTTGTTAAAGCAACCCGATGCCTTATGATGTTGATACCAATGATAGCTATGGTCCTCCTCTTTCCATTGATCCCAAAATAAGACCTAACATACCTAGTATGGCGTCCACAATGACGTCATCGAGTCCGCGAGTTTCGGCAAAATGGCATTTTCCACAGAAAATGGGCGAAATCCAATTTTGCACTAAAGAACGGAGGAATATCGGATTTTCATGCGGTTTTCAGCTCAAATTGATGGTCCATTTAGCTAGTTTTACTAAACATAGAGTTTTAGGCCATACTGTTGCAGAATATTTTCAAAAATGCACATAAAATATCGCTTGGGTGGCAACCACCCCCCCCCCCCACCCCACCCCTTCGACTTTGACGGCATACCCTAACCCCTGTGAAGCCTGCACAAAACTGTAAAAATACTGTAAATTTTACACAGTAAACTCCTGGCAGCAATTCTAGCCCACAATTACCCGTAAATTTACAGTATAATACTATAAAAGTTATTTACCCTAATCTTACCAAGCCCTTTTTTTTTAAACACGGTTTTTTACCAAAATTTTGTTATAAGCACCGAGTGCTTATAATTTTGATACGCAATGGATAGCTATGGTCCTCCTTTTGTTTTCATTGATACCAAAATGAGTACCAACCATACCTAGTTGGCGGGTCACGATGACGTTCATCAGTCCCGCGAGTCGGCAAAATTGGCATTTTCCTCCACTGAAAATAGGCGAAAATAACTCCATTTTGCGCTAAAAATCCAGGAATAATCGATTTTCCATGCGGTTTTCAGCGCTAAATATGATGGCATTTGCTAGTTTTTACATAACATAGTTTTAAGAGCCATACTGTGTCATAATATGTTCAAAAATGCACTATAAAATTCTTGGGTGGCAACCACCCCCTACCCTTCGACGGCATACCCTAACCCCCGTGAAGGTGCTACCCCTTCACATTTTTTTGCTAAAATGACCGGAAGGATGAGAGACCGATTACCTGGAAGCTTTTTCGAACGTTTTTTTAGCATTTTAGCGCACCAGAGCGAAGTTCACTCTGGGGGTGGTACCACCACCCTCCCACCCCCCTTGGTAAGGAACGAGGGTTATCAACATGCTTAAAAACATAATTTGGTGCTTTATTACAGAGATGTGATGTGTGGAGCATAAAAAGCACTGACGAACACCTAACTTAGTAAGACCTAATCCACATTTTTTTAACAGTGCATATACTGTACATTTACAGAATTTGTTTGTAAAATGTAATTACATCAAACTGTAAAAGTAATTTGAATAAAACCTACAAAGCTAAATATTGTTACGGGGTTTTGTTGGCAGAAATTGCTGCCAGGAGGATTTTCCTGTAAAATTTACAGTATTTTTTCTCTGTATAATTTTAGTACCTAATGGTATAATTGAAAAATCATATATAGTATAAGGATTGTAACTCTTTATATTTCGAATAAGGTCTTCACTTTTAGATTTTGCCATATATAGGCCTGGATATTGGACATAAATTTACAGTATTGTAATTGACAGGTGAATGTGTTGTAGTACTTGGAATGTCCACCAACATGACCGTGCTATTGACTACGGTCTATTTGAATAAATACGCCATTGTTAGTAGGCCCAGAGGGACAACCCATCAATCAAGCCTTATTTTTCAATGTTTTGTTCATCATTGACATCATAATATACGATATCATCATCAACATCTTAACGCGTCACATTACATATTTGTGTGAAGAACGACATTTTCAAACATCTTGTCAATCGGGAATATTACAAACACGTACTATGTCCAAGAAATCGGAATGCTTAAAAAAAAATACTTTCCACGACAACCCAACTTACCCCTCGTACTAAATATCACAATAGCGCAGCGGCCGAGCCTTGAAAGTTCTCTAGTTTTCGATTTACCAAACCCCCTCCCCACCGTACAACAAAACACAACCAACCTTTATTTGAAGGATAAATATATAGATTTAAGAAAATGATGTGTGCTTGAAAATATTTTGGTGCAAGGGATGATTTCTATGCCGAAAAATGATTTGGGCTGGCAATGTTAAGCGAAAATTATATTTTATTCTTTTTATTTTTTTAAGGTAAAATATTAACAATCTTATTTTTATGGACTCCTTTTTGTTATTGATATAGGTTTTTTCGTTTCATAAGGGTTCAGGTAATACTCCGTTGTGGTGACACGTGAATAACAAAGGATGCCTTTTTTAGGAAAAAAGGTGTTTTTTGGGGCTAAAATTCCTAGACCCTGTATTAATTGCTATAAAACAGACATCTAATAATATAAATGTCAGAGATTGATAGTATGGCATGATGATTAAAATTGGTTTTGCTAACAGAAATTAATAACTCTGATAGTCTTAAGTTTTTAGCTCAAAATGTGATTTTTTGACCCCAAAAACACCCCTGCCACCAAAGTTTTTGACGCACAACCAGCATTTTTTTTCACAATCTATTACATCTTTGTTCGAAGAGAAGTGGTTGCGTTTGTTGTACCGAGGGGAGGGGTTGTCGACAATTTTTGCAGTCCAAAAACCGCTTTCTCCACAAAAATTTAGACAATTGGCAACTTCCTAACAGGAATTCAGGTCACTACGCTCAGCCTGTCAGGCCAATGGAATAACGTAGTGCCCATTTGAAGACGTGCAGCCTGCTTAGTATGTAGATCTTCGTGAGTTATGGTTACACGAGGTCAATCAGTATCAAAAACTCAAGCTTCACTTAAATGTTCAAAAATCCCATTCGCAATAAAAAATCATTAATTCCGTTCATATATGAGAGCGAAACTATAACAGCGCTCATGCATGACGGTTGGCCCCCAGCACAAGTTTGATGTAGATATTACCGGAAGCTCGCGATTTTGGACCGAATTTACATCACTCCAAAAGTCAAATATTAAGTATGCAACTGCACTGATTTACATCCAAATAAGAAAGCTTCTAGATATGATAGGATATGATAAACTTTAATTAATGAAATCCAAAGACTTTCCTGAGAATAATTATTTTGACGAAGAGATTAGTGTTCTTCTGCTCGGAGTTTGCGCGGGATGTCTCGTTTTGCTAATGTATTTTTGCAACGATAAGCCTCTTCATTTTCTGTCTTAGCGTTTCGATGTGCAGGACTTATAGTTTTCCATGTATACCCCGTTTGAAAGTCAAATTATTAAAATTAAAAAGTACTTGACTTTTGACCCAAGGGTACAAAAGATTTACACCACTGCTTGTGAAAATGACCATATATATATATATATATATATTATATATATATATATAGATATATATATAGATATATATATATATATAAAATTGCTGAACTACTGGAACGGTAGTTGTTACTCGGAGTGTTCACGCTTGTGCGATCTCAGACAACTATATATATCGCACAAGCGTGAAACTCCGAGTAACAACTAACATTCAAGGTTCATCAATTTATCTCGCTCTGCTTCAAGCATTGAGCCACTCTCATGAAGATAGTACTCCTCGCTCGTATATATATATATATATATATTAGATATATATATATATATATATTCTATATATTTATAGTATATGATATATAGATATATAACGAAAAAACCTTATTACATACACAAAAGAGAATTTCGCCTAGCGTAGGATATAGTGCTATATATATATAATATCTCTCTATATATATTTATTATTAGATATATAGTAGTTATATATAGATTAAGGAAGAATGAAAACAAGTTGTCTTATTCCATGATGAAGTTTGATTTTTATTTATTTTTACCCAGCTTGTTCGAGTCAACCAAAAGTTGCCCTCTCGTCAGGAGAATACTATATATCTATATATATATAGATATATATATATCTAGAATTATATATATATATATATATATATATATCATATATATATATATATATATATATATATATATCGCATTTCTCATGATCCTAGAAATACTTCAAGCAGCAGCTATTGATACCTACCTTAACTAGTACGACGAATTAAAAAAAAACCCCCCATGAACATAAATAAAACCACCTGCTGTCAACGTGGTCAACGAGCCTAATGGACCGAAAGACGTTTATATATAATATAATATTATATATTTTTTTTTTTTAATTTTTTAGGTTTTTTCTTTTTTTAAAATATTACAAAGTGTGTATAATAAAGTATAATATTGTTATGAAGTTAAATGTGGGGGATATTAACAAGAATTTGTGCATCCAATTTTTAAATGTCTATCGGACTTCTCTCCTGTGGTGGTGGTAAGGTGGTGGTGGTGGTGGCGGCGCGGCGGCGACGCGCCGGCGATGATGGATGACTGATGCATGATAAATGTTGACTATTGAATGAAAAATGGGGAAGGGTGAATGAATGAATGAAAAAATTTTGAATGATCGATATGATGTGGATGATCGATGATGATTATCGGTTAAGAGGATGATATGATGAGATGATTATGATGATGATGAATGATGAGGATTAAAGGTTGATTTTAAAAAAAAAACCTTATTATCTATTTGAGAATAAAGGTTGCAAATTTCACTATCGGAGGCAAGTATATCCCATCTCGGTAAACAGTTTTGGGTGGGGGGGGGTGGGCAAAAATTCCGAACGGTTAGTTCAACAATAAATGGCTTCCTGTTAAAATATTACATTGACTTCCATAAAAAAAAAGTCTAAATGACTTGTACTCGTACTAAAATTCCGAATTGATTACGATTTGTACCAGAATGAAGCGTTTATAATTCGCTATTCTGCTTCTGCTTTCCACCTGTGTGAAAAGAATTCAATTTGCCGACCTTATCATTATCAGAACAATTAATTCCCAAGTATCCCAAATTTATTTACAGATTTCAAAATCGACCCTAGACCACAAATCCCACCTCACTGAATGGGGAAAAAGTCCGTATATAGCGATTGCGTCATCAAACAATGCACATATGAGCACGAAATCGCTGGACCGTCGTGGCATGGTATCCCCGGTCATGGCTCAAGAGGCCCCCTGTTCGAACCGACCCTATTTGCTAGTTTTCTTTCCTTCTTCCGTTATTCCTTATACTCTCTCCCTGGCGTTACTGGTTTAACACACACACTCAAAAACATGCGAACATTGCGGTTCCGCCTCATGTAGGAATGTGTTTTTGTATCAGCGTTACTTTTCGTTTTCGTAAAATCGGTGATCACTCTAAACAACCCTATTGAAAGCCTTTAATATGGCATACATTTATTGAGATATCCTAGACGGTGTGAAAAAAGCCGGTACTTTTATAAATCAAGATGGATCAATCAACGTCAGAAGCTGGCCCCAGAAGTTCTCTTTCTCCTGAGAACATGCGCTTTTGGTCCCGTTGCCAATTAATTTACGTGTGTCCAAATACGCTTATGACATACTAGTTGGGGAATAGAGAAACTTGTTAAACATCCAAAAGACAAATTAGCTCAAAAACGTTTAATGAACTCGGGTTATTTTAGTTTCTTCATAAGTAAACCCGCCAAAAAATAACTCTATTACAGAGGACCTAGGAAAACGTGAGCGTCAAAGCTCCTTGAACTATAACTATTGTTTAGCTACAAAATGCTAATGCAATAAGACTCTCGTGTAATATCAAAGAAAGACGTTTGTTAATAAGCGAAGATAATTTACTATATATGGTCAGGAAACGTAGAGTTCTATTTCTTGTAAATACACGTATATGAAAGTAAATCGTCAACCGCCTCAGTATTTTGGTTGCCTCGGCAGTGTGAGAGTGACGCCTACCACGTCTTGCATTCTTCTGTAGCGTTTCGATTGTGCAGACTTATTAGTTTTCCATGCGTATTATATCGGGCTCTCGGAGTTGCAGATCAAATTATTTAAAATTAAAATACGTTGAAATTTTGACCCCAAGGGTACAAAGTTTACACCACTTATTGTGAAAATTACCATACAAATTATTTAAAATTAAAAAGTACTTTGAAATTTTGACCCCAAGGGTACAAATTTACACCACTGGGAATTTTGAAATGACCATAATTAATAATAAATATCTATATATATATATATATCTCTATCTAAAGACTATCTCTATCTCTCTCTATAATACTCTATAATACTATCTCTATCGCGCTCTATCTCTAATCATCCCTCTCTACCATAACAAAACGACGCCTTTCGGCCTCGGCGTCATGGACTATAGTGATAATTTATACTATATATTATCTCATATATCTCTCTACTACTCTCTCTCTCTCTCTCTCTCTCTATACTGAGCCCTGAACCCACTTTGGGCTGAGGCCAGGAAGGGGGGGAGGGTAGGGAGTGCTTACAAGCGGGGGGACGAAGTCAACAAAAAGGGGCCCGCGCGTCAGAGAAGATAGGATAGATATAGCTGTGTATGTGTGGAGTAGTCACGAAAAAAGGACGCACAAAGGAGCAATTTGAAGTAAGGGACGGGGTTGGGAGCGGAGCGTTTGCAAACTATGTGTATTTTGGAATATTGTGGCAGTATTTGGGTATATTTGAGGAAAAATCATTTTTTGTGAACATCATTTTTCCAAATGTAACATATTGTTCAGCAAAGAGATACTATTTAATTCAAAAGTATATGTAGTTCAAAATTTCCACTCTTTTGGTGAATTCATAAATAGTTGGAAGGGAAGAGCCAAGTTTTGATGGAAAATCTCATATCAACTCACAATTTTTAATTTTTTCAAGATGTTTTCATGAGCCAACCCCCATCATGCTCCCTGTACTAAATCTCTTCATTGATGGGTTACTCCTGACACAAGTTTGGCAGAAAAATCTGTAAATTCGTAACAAAGTTTGAATTTTACACTTGCGTGTTTCGGAGTGAAATAACATTGTTAACACATGTTTCGAAGTGAAAAGATTTTTACCATGGCTTTTGGTGATAATAATTGAGAAACTGACTCTAATTTTGCATTGCAACAAAAAAACATATTTCAAGTCATTCTAATTATATGGAGATACAAATAGTACTTCAAAAGGTTTCACACCAACACAATTCAGAAGGTGAAATATACTCTATATTACAATTATCGATTTGAGAACTAACTTTTGTTTGTAAAAAAATTACAATCCATGTGAGACTCATGTGCAAAGTTCTTCAAAGATTATTGCCTGAAACAAATTACACTTTTTAAGAAGATGTTCATGTATAAAATTCTTAGAACTTTGCAAATACACATTCGTTTCGGAGGTGACAAAGTGTTAACAAATTGTTTTCATGACCTGTTGTTTGAATTAAAGCCGCTATCAGTGATTTGGCTAATCAGTAAATCAAAAAATCATCAAAAATCAGATTTAGCAATTTACGTAACAATTACAGTTACCTAACATCCCTGCAAATGATAAGACCGAAGCAGCCTAACCTAGCATACGGACAGAATCGGGATTTTAGTCATTACTGGTCGCGTACTGCCACTTTACTACAACCGTAATTGAATGGAGAAAATCGTATCTTTGCAACACTGGCCGTTTTTCTTTTCTTTCTTCTTTTCCTTTTCTTTCAATTCTTCTACAGCTAGGAAAAGGCAAACTTATGAAATTCTACAGACTGATCCTTCACTTTGAAAGCTATTCCTGCAAATTTCAAATATTTATTCAAATCACGATAGTGCTCCTTGAATAACCAGAAGCTGGTTATAATTAATTTTTCATTTAAAAACACTTTATTCCATTCTAGTTTACAAGAGGAAGAATTTCTTTAGGTTGACCAAAGTTAAAGCATGCAGGACACTTGTATTACACAGGGGTTGCAGGCCAACAGTGTAACTTGAACAAGTTTTGTAATAAAAAATATAACAAAAAATTCACTTGGTGTGCTCACTTCTTGAGCATCGTTTAACCAGCCATAACATTGGCATAAAAAACTTCAAACTTTGTGTGGATGGCTATTAACCATGGCCAGGATTTTGTGAAAAAAATATCATTTTGAGGGCCAGGATTTTTGAAAAAAAAAATATCATTTTTGGAGGCAACTTGTGTTAACACAAATGAGGAAAGGTATTCCTCATCTGCAAGAACAACCACTTGAAACCTTGAATTTGTCCTATTTTACAGTGTTTTGTTTTGCTATTTCAAGCTCATTTTCATTAATGTTTTCATTTAAAAACGTTTTAAAAAAGTTTTGTTTTAGCTTTATTTAAATCATAGCCATGCTTACGGTACCATTTTTGTAACAGTTTTTGTTTCTTCTTAACAGATCTCAGTGTGCGTAACCAGCTTTTTTTCAGGGGGGGGGGGGAAGGGGGACACATATTTTCAGGGGGGCAAGAATATATTTAAAATTTTTAGTATAGTAGATGGCCATCGTGTAACCACCAATTTTTTCAGGGGGGTCACGAGATTCCCCCACAGCCCCCCCCCCCTCTGGGTTATGCCACTGAAGATGTGATGTGTTGCTATGTGGTTAGCAAAATAAAGACAAAAAAGATGCTGCAGGGTCATTCCATGCAAACAGAGTTTCACCCTATTTGATTTTCTTTTCATTTTGCCCATGCATCGAGCTTTCTGATTTCCAAGATCACAAGACCACCAAAAAAACTCATTTCTATAGCAGCCTGTCGAAGTTAATGACGAGCAAAATTCAGTCATTTGGGGTTGACAACAAAACAATGTCTTCATGAGACATCTGCTGATTCCTAACATTCCAGCGATTACCTATACATGCTTCATTTGTTGATATGTGCGGCCTTTGTGGCCACTCTCCATTGATCAGATGATTATTTTACCTGTAACTAAAGCTTCGATGGTGACCCCCAAGAGGTTTCTATATAGATAGAGGGCAAACTTTACGTAATCTTTAAAATTCATCGTCTCGCATTTTTGCCGACCACAAAGGCAAACATATAGTACCAACAATAGAAAGCAATGTCTGACTCCGTCTTCTTCCAACTACTGTGGGTGCCGCTTTGCATATGATACACTAATCGGTAGTGGATCAATTGGATGTATTGTTAGAGAGGCCCAGGTGTAATAATAGTGCACCTGGATCAATGTGCTCAGATACTCTTTTTTTTCTTCATAAATGCAAGCACTCGTAGGTGAAAAGATAAGTATTATTGAGGCGGTTTGTATTAAATCAAGACGACTGACGTGTCATTTTTTCATTCTTGTGTGGCCATGGGTCAGACAAAATTTAACTCACCCAATAGCACCCCACTCCCAACACTGATTTTTGCCGGATTGTTTGTATCGAATTGACATTTGTGGGTATACAAGCACCCAAACTAATAATTATTCCGTGCAATATCAAATGTCAGCGCCCAGCAACGGACGACTGGTTTGAATGGGCTTCCCCGCCTTGGGTGACCCCCTTTTCATTTCTAGGGATCACTATCATGAATTAATTTCTGCGAAGAGTTTTGAAATGCTAGCTCTGAATGCGTGTAATGACATGAGAAAAAATGATGCCTTCTCAAAGGTTGGAAACCCTAAAAGTTGCCTTATCAAACTAAATTTAACCAATAAATTACCTACTACCCCTCCCAAGTTCAACCTCTTTTTACTTTTGTGTTTGATTGTACTTTGAGTCATTTCTAATTCTTTGCATCTGATAGATACACTTTATTTTGAAATATTTTGCCTTGTTTCAAATGCATTTTTCTCCCCATCTATACTTAAAATGGCTAGGTCAGTACTCAATGTACAGTATTAAAAGTATCAAATGCCCTTCAGCATATATAAGCATAAATCTTTGAACTTTATATTGCATATTGATATACTAACCAGATGGTCCAGACCTATCACTGTAATTTGTTGAAAAAAAGGAGTTGACTATTTTAAGAGAGTCCCAAGACATATATTATATATGGGATCTCATTTTGGTGAAGCAAAAAGTCAAGTACCAGTTAGCATTTATAATACAATGTAAAGTCTTATATTAGTGTAAAGTATACTTCATCGGATGCAAAAAAACCGTCTTCTTGAACTGCTGCTATGACCTAATCAGTCCGGTTAATTTTATGTGATTTTTTTTTCTTCAGAGATGGCCACCTTAATTGGGAACCTAACTGTGAGGGCATAAAAATTAGATTTCTTTCTTGCCTATATGATTTATTACAAACATTCAGTTAATGCATTTAGAGCATTTAGAGACCCTCAGCCACTCATCAGCATGGATCAATAGTTGTGGTGTCCCCAAAATGGAAATACATAGTATTTCGCATGATGAGGGGCATTTCTACAAATCAAAAAAATTGTTGGTATAGCTCAATTTGCACTGGCTGTCACAGACCTGTGCAAGTACAAAGTCCATTTCGGATATTACTTTGCAGAGAAAAAACAATGCACTTAAAAATAGTACAGTATTTATTTTGTGTCAACTGATAATAAATTACCTGTTCTGAAGTCAGCAACAAAACAAAATTACAAACATACTTTAAGATAATCCAATTACAATACTTTAATGTACATTAAACCCTGCACGCAACTAAGAGGGTCTCTGATTCTATATGCTCCGTCCTGTTCAAGTTTTGGTAATTTTAGTGACTTTTTAACCGGTTTCACTCATTTTTTTTTTGGCTGTATCAATACATTAGGCACAGCAGTATTTCATAAGGTAGATTCTCAAGAGTCAAAATTGGAGTCATCTCAAAAGTAAGGGGCAAAAACTTAAAGGCAACTAATATCAAAAACTTAAGGTCTAGGGGCAATTATCATAATGGGGTCAGTGAAATTACGGCGCAGGGCATGCAGGAAATACATTTGAGTATTTTAAGACCCTACAGCAACAGAAGTGGTTTCTGCTATTTGTAACCCCCTGAAAAAATGGGAAATTTAAATATTTCACAGTACAACTTGTACAAGGAGAATTTATAAAGGAAAAAAATGTCAAATATAATGCTGGTTTTCTCAGTTTACACATCATGGATAAATAGCCCTGTGCGGATGCTGCTTTATTTGCTTAAATTGTACATTTTTGTTAAATGATATCTTTATTTTATTGCAAATGACTGGAATGGAATATATGGGAATTTCTGTTGGTGATCTTCAGCTTAGAATTTAATAATCCCCATTGCAAGTCCCTGGCAAAATCCATGATGTATGGTGAACTCTTTGTTTATGGCATGGAATGACCGTGCAGAGTAGTGCTAATTAGTTTATAACTAAAATATTTGTTGTGTTAAAACTTGTTACTTTGAATAATTAATGCCAACACAAGCTAAGGCCTTGTAATAAATGTTTTATAGTCCGCATGTTAACAAAAAATGTCACCTCCAAAACAACAATGATTAAATTTGGTTATTTCTCTACAACATGCATCACATGTTGTTTGGTCAAAGCTTCTCCCATTTTATTATCTTAATAGTAGTTAAACAACAACCAATTCAGGCACATTCCTGTCGCAAAGACATTTTATGTGTCTGGCATGTCCATTCAAATGGCACAAAAAATAACAATAAACACGAATACACTGGTAATTAGTCAAATGTATATCCAATCCTTATGTTATAAATATTTTTTATTATTTGAATATGTTTCTTTCCAAATGTAAAACAATCACCAGTCAAACACAGTAAAGGCCTCCAAGCTCCAAAAATGAACAATTTACATTGTTAACAAAATGATGTCATCTCCGAGACAAAAATTTCAGTCTCAGGGAAATCTTAAAAGTTGCTTGGTGAGTGTCATCCAATCATGATGAGCATCGCTACTAATCACTATAACAGAGATATCATCACGCAATAGATATCTATTAAGCAAGTAAAGCGGAGATGTTTAACTTAACTGTTCGGAAGTGACAATGTGTTTCGGAGGTGACTGGTGCTAACGGAAGGTATGCAGTGTTGTATAATTTGAAATATGTTTGGTGTATTTTTACAACTTTTATTCAAGTAAGATGTTAAGGCATGTCAACATTTAAAGAATTCAACCGGCCATTGTGCTCTTTAAAAAATAAACCCATATCAGTTCATTTTTGCGGGTGTCGAGGTGACGAAAAATTTTAATGCGGAAAATTAAACCTTGATTTGAATTGCGCACAAAATCTTAAAGAGGCGAAGGATCAAAATTCTTTTGCAACTAATGCAAGTCATACTAGTAGTTGTTGCAATACACAAAACAGAGAGATTCTTATTAAATAAAGGAGTAACAGTTTGTTATAAATGGGCATCATTTGTTAACGGAAAATGTCACCTCCGAAACGGTGAATTGCAACGACCTGTCTCCGGAAATGAGAAGCAAGAAAAGTGTGGAAACCAAAATAGCATTATAGGTTGGACACTTGTCTATAATAATAATAAAACAAAAACTGGGAATTTCATGCCGGGAAGATACATGGGGGGGCTTTGAGAAAAAATAGATGTAATTGGGGTACAGGCAAAGTGCCAATTTTGACCACATAAATGGCCACCAAATCCAAAAGAAAAAGTAAGGAGATTTGTTAAGCTAGCTGAGCTAGCCTCTATATATAATAAGTTTACCATCAAAATATCTTCTTCATTTAATTTGGAATACACATAAGTGCAAACGAACGTTACACCACTGAATTGTGAAAATGGCCATATATCAGTGTCGAAATTCACAGTTAAACATGCTCTTTACACATTAACTGATTGTGATCGTATAAACTTGAATATTACCAAATAACCCCTGCTATAGCGTTAAAAAATACAAAGTGGCTATTAGGATGTGCTTGGAATATTGTTGTTTGCGGCGTCCCACAAGGCCCCATCACTGGACCGTATTTAATTGATTTAATAATGTTCAACCCTCGGTGCTACCTGCGGTCAGTTTGTACCTAACATTTCACCTTCGGGATTGTGATAGAAGTGCATGGTCATGGAACGCCGTTTAACGACTGAAAAGAAGACGAAAGTTTGTATATTTAACGGCACCACGAACACACTTCTTCGTATACAGGGTGTCCTCATAGAACGTTTTAAGGCTCAGAAACGGCCATTTTTGCTTACTTGAATACAATTCTTTTCCTGGTTTTAGCTTCATATTATAAAATAGGTACCCGTTTGAACCAATGGTGAAAACAAAAAGAACACGGTGAAAAACCAACCAAACAATTACTATTCCCTAAAAATGATGCAAACCTACTTTGTCTACGGCTTGCAATAGCAGAGAACAATGTACTTGTAATTCTTATGGATTTGAGCACACGTAACTCCTCAGATTTAATTAATGTGTTCACATGTAATGCTTAAAAAGCAGCTTGAAACATACACTTATATTTGTTTCTTGAAATGGTGAACCTAACTCCCGTCACCCTTCTCCTATCATAATACAATTTAGAATTTGGTTAAAGCACCTTTCAAATACTGGCATTTGGCGTGACTCCTACAATGGCATATGCTACTGAACTGCTCTTGGGTTAAAAGACCAGTCGGTTCATCGTGCATGGGTAAAGTTTCCCTCAAAGTCGGGTTTCCCAGGTTAAGATGGCAATCAAGGGAACCGAGGACATTCTGAACATTGCATTACTCTAAAAAGGTGCAGGCGAGAAGATATGATCTCAAAGAACTGACAATCATCCAGTAATAATGCTCATACGGTGCGTAGAGAACTGAACAATAAACTCTGAAACAGCATTGAACCTTGGAATTTTAGAAGTATTATTGGCCAGAAGGGTCTTAAAAATTATATGTTGGAGACATTGCATCATGCTTTCCTGCTACTGCTAGACGTGGACAAAGTAGGTTTGGCCATCATTGTTCGGGAAAATAGTCATTGTTTGGTTATTTTTCAACGTTTTCTTTCTTGTTTTCACCAAATGTAAAAGAGTACATATTTTATAATATAAGCTAAAACAAGGATACAGATTGGTGAAGTAGGTATGGCTGTTCGGAGGGTAACGTATTTCTGGACACCCTTACAATTACAAATGAAGAGCGCAGCTCATAAATGAATGGTGGAAGTCATATTTGTTTATAACAGCTTGGGAGATTCGGAATTGGCAATTGGGGGTTAATGATGTTCGACGGTCGAGAGACTTCTTAGACCAGGTTGTAGACTCAGAGTGGTCAAAATTATATTGCGCAATGATATGGAAAAATCCGGTCTGGTCTCGGCTATCGGAAAATGAAAACAGAATTTAAACAAGAAACTTTTCCGTGGGTGAGTGTTGGTGTTTGTTTTTTGTGTTAGTAACGTTGCGCCATGAGTCAATCCCGGAACTTGAGGTTGAAATTACTCATAAATAATCGTAGACTATGCGCGATATAATGTGATAGTTGAGATGTACTATCTGTGCCTGTATTACTTAATCATCCTGAACCCACAGTGTCATCATGGGCAAGGTTGAATTTTGTTTTAAGGTGACAATGGAAATAGGCATGGCTATTTTCCGGCAGTTGAACAAGTTTGTGAATTGGGAAATGCAATGGGAGTATTGATCGCTGTCATAATTATATGGCGGAACCGTGTTGTTTGGATTAAAGTTGACTAAGAGATTGGAATATTATTTTTTGTGAATAATGAAAAATAGTCAGCTAGAACTAAAGATAGAACCATAAAATGCACAATTCCAAAATTGAGATGAATCGGAATTTTCGTTTTGTGCAGTAACATTTTATGTGTGTATTATGTCCCAGAGGATACTGTTGTATAACAAAAATTCCGTGATTCGGAATTTTATAACAAAGTTGGGAGTTTCTATATGAAGGAATTCGATTTAAGCTAGCAATTTCCACACAGTGATTAGTAGATGGACAAGCATTATGTACATGCAAAAAAACACGATTTTTTTTGGAAAATGAGGGCGCCCTCATCAGGAAATCTATAGTCGGCCTTTAGACGGGTCAGTGGCGGCCGCGGTCAAGCTGGGTTTGCATGACACGTACAATGACACACAGATTTACTGAATTCGGTTATGTGTATATTGCAACGCGGTTGCATTTGAGCTTAGGTCAGTCAGGAGATGTACTACACATGCCGAATTGCCGTCGGGGACTAGCGTCGGTGACTAGTCACTAGAATCTTTTATACAGGCTTCAATAGAGCAGTTTGTTTGTGTGCACAGTTTAAAAACATACGTCCCATCAGATCCAATCCCTTTAAAACAGTCTGTAGACTCACACTTTCAACCAAGGCAATGGTACTGCAGTATGTGCTTTTCAACATATAAAAGCATGGTCAGGTACAAATGAATAACAGCAGTGATGTCACTGCCGCCAACAAGCAAAACATTTTTATAATATCTAATTTATGTTGTTTTTAAAAAATAGAAATGACTGTAACATGTGGAATCATTCCGGGATCAATGAATTACCTCCCACCAGTGCCGGACATCCAACCTTTCTTCCTTTCTCCCTCCCTCGCTTCCACCCACTCACCGCGCACTATTTCTCATTCTCCATCTTTAATTTCTTGGAAAACAACTAACCAGCCAACCAGTCAGTCAACCGGCCGATCGACCGACCGACCAACCAACAGTACAACCGCCTAATAACAAAGCGTGTTATGCAACGAATCTTCTACGTGGCAGCTTTGACAGTTAACATCCATTTGGTCTTATTATACCCAGTAGCTCGTACGCACCACCAGTAACTCGGGTTTGAGAGCTTTTGAGTTGATTATGGCTTGTACGATAATCAGAGTGCATTGTTATTGTGCGCAGAAGTATTAATAGTGTGACCTCAAAAGACGTCGGACTAGATGCGGAGGAAATTAAAAATATATATGTTGTTGACATGGACACACAACCAATAATGATCATAACAATGTTGTGGATGACTACACTGGATGTTATCTGCGTTGTTATGAAAGCACCCGGTAAAGATAGAGTTACCGTAATGGATTAATGAGTGTTGACGCTCCGGCAAGAAATTATGTTCAGGTTTGGTGAAATAAGGATATCATAAATAAGACCATTTTTTCAGCTAGTTGTCTGCAAGTGTACTCATAAAACGCAATGTGACGCAATGGTGTTTCACGCCTCTGTGACATCAGACGGACATGAGGTAAGTATTTTTGTAAAATATTAATTACTATTATTCTTGTTGTTGCTACTATTGATGTTTTATCAACATTATCACCATTCAGTACCAACAGCAAGATAAAGGAAAAATTTGTCTTGTCCACATTATTTACAAACATATCCAAAGAAAGATATTTTCCTGAAGTGGGACAGCGCATTTTTTCAAGTTCCGGGAAGTTGATACCCCGCTTACAGAGCTGCATGGGCTGGGTAAAGGGTGTTTCCATATTAATGTGACCCACTTTTCTGACATATCCTGCCATGGTTTTTTTTTTTCTCTCGTGGGTTTTCTCACTGGCCCTGAAAATAGCTATTTATTATAGTAATTGAGTAGTACTCATTCAAAATGCAACCATCCAAAGTTACTGTATACCCATAAATTGGCGCGAAGATTTTTATGTTAGCCTATAGGTCCCTTTGCAAACCTTTCACCATTCGGATTCCTCTGCTTTTAACCCTCTTCTACCAAGGGGGGGGGGGGGAGGGGTGCGCTAAAATGCCCAAAATACTTGCATAAAAAAGTTTCGAGGGTAATCGTTCTCTCACTCTTTCCGGTCCGCTTTTAAGCGAAAAAAATGTGAAGGGAGGACCTTCACCGGGGTTAATATATGCCGTCAAAGTCGAAGGGTCAGGGAGGGGCGTGGTTGCCACCCAAGGATTATTTTATGGTGCATTGAAAATATTATGCACATTATGGCTCTAAATCTATGGGTATGAAAACAGCCATTGCCATCACTTAGAGCTGAAACGCGCATGAAAATCCGATACCTTTTTTAGCGCAAAATCGGATTTTCGCCTATTTTCTGTGGAAAACGTCCGATTTCCCGACTCGCGGACTTGATGACTGTCATTGGACTCTACTAGATATATTGTACTTATTTTGGTATCAATGGAAGAGGAGGACCATAGCTAACCAGTTTCTGGTTGCAAAATCATAAGCATCGGGTGCTTAGAACGAATTTCGAGGGGGGGTGCACCCCCTTGGTAAACTGTCTTACAAAAGAGGCTTGGTAAGACGAGGTTTTATGGGTTTTATTTCACTCGTTGATGGCAATGACAGAATTAGGGTAGGACGGTGTATCGTCCTTGTCTATAAAGTATTTGTTATTGGCATTGTGTTTAATGATGGTTTAACTAAATCATTTCCTGTTATAAGCTTTCTTATACTGCTGATACTCTTATCGTATGTTGAACTTAACGAATTTTAGAAGAACCTCATACGTTCCATATAGAGGACAAGTTTAGAACCTCTGGCACTTTATTAAATAATTTTTTTTTTTCAGATTTTCAGGTTTTTAATTATTTGTTTTTCATCTCGAGAAATACAATATAATACAGAAAATATCAGGATACGGGAATACAGTAGGACAGAGATAGATCATCAAAAACCGCAGGTTGAGGCTGATGGCACCCCGTAGGTTACCTAAAATACAAACATAATATGCAATATACAAAAACATCATAATGTTAATAAATACAGAATTTTAACATGATTGATAAAGGCCAACTGAAACTTTTAGGAAATTAATAATCAAGTATTTCAGAGATTATTAATATACGTATGAAGGACAAAGAATGATTTAATTGAATGTACTACGTTATGTAGCCACGGAGAATTGACATAACAAAATAGAATTTCATATGGCTTTCGCAGAAAGCAAACTATATGTAATCAACCACATTTATAATAAAATAAGGCATTACAATCTACTATGCAAAATAGCAATAAATATATTCGGAATAGGATCATGTGTTGGTACGCTGATTCCTTAACACAAATAAATAATGGTTCTGGAACAAACATAATGACAATCAAATATGATAAGGATAAGGACCTAGCCTAGTGCATTCGACAGGATTATCGCAACTCGAACCGTAATGGGTCAGTGCAGGCAGCCCGAGACCCTAAGTCCCGTCATATACTTTTGAGAAACAATCGTACCCAAATTTCATTACATTCACATTAATAATTAACGTAATTTTCAAAATTTTGAGTAGTTTTTAAAATCAATAAACACTTCTACACTCCAACTTCCAAAGTTTTACTCTATAAGGTCAAAAAGACCTTGACGCAATTCATTGTGGATTAGTTTTTGTTTTGGAAAATGATCTGGAAGTGCGAAAAGATCAGACTCTCCAACACTTAGTTGCTAATCTTTCTCGCACCTCCTGCAATTTTTCAAACCAAACCCATTAGTGATGAAACGACGTCCAATAAATTGAAAGAAAGATACACTTTTCGCACTGCCCTTTTTTTTCAAAACAAACCCATCACTGACGATTTGCTTATAATCATCATGAATTTGCTTCTACCAATTCCAACGCCCACTGTATTAGAATGTAAAATAACCCCGCCACACATGCCATGTACAAAACATGACTGGTTGCTGCATTGAAAACGATTTATTTTGTGAATTTTTGGTTTCTTGAAGATACTTATTTCTTATGGTCCTAGATTATAAGCACATGATATCGTTCCATTCTCTACCTCCGTGCAGTGATGTCAACATTGACGCAGCTTTTACTCACGCGTCAAGGTATGCCTTTGTGCGCGAGTTGTAAAAACGCCTTCGCTTTAAGCCAGCTAGTACGGTTACTGGTGCGCCCAACAAATCTCGCGCTGACGGCACCTACTTAGCAGCTAAACTTTCTTAACGGCTTTCGAACTTGACAATTATAAACATTAAGGAATTTTATATTTAAGATCAATATTTAAAGTCAAACCTATCGTCCTTTGCTAGTAGCAAAAAAGCTTGTTCTCGTTAATTAAGAATGTACGCATTTCGGAAAGAAAAAGTACAAAATTCACATTAATTGAAATGGTCTGCGATGTGAATGCAACTACTACTTTATACGAGAACCCAATATTTTTTTATCAACACTATAACTAAGTCAGGACTGACCCAAACCATAGATTGTAGATACTAAGTTCGTAGAGGGTAATCATACGATGCAGACATGTTACTTGCTATTGAGCAGTAAGTCAATATTAAGTGATTGAACGTTATTTCTAGTTTCTTATTTTGTTTACTAGAAAGTTTGTGACTTGTGGTGACCCGCGCGCATATCTGATGACCCGTGAAATATCTATGACCCATGCATTTATCTGACAGAGCACTTGTGCATTCGTAAAATAATGCACGCTGAAAACTAATAGAGAATCTACAAGATAAGTATAAAGGAGTTTACTTTATTGAATGCAATTCCTTATTATAGACTAATTTTAAGATATAAGATAATAGAGCTACTTTTTGAATATGGCAAGGAACTGGAGTTTTTCAGGGTGTCCAAATAATTGGCCTGAGATTTAATAGTATTTCTCGCGAGCAAAACATTGGTTTGTAGTAATAGTCAGAGCACACGTCAACTACTACTTCAGAGTTTTGCCAAGGTCCGATATTTTACACGGACCTGTTATTGAACCCAAAGGATTGATTCAACCTTGTTGTCTATGCTCAGTGCCGATTTTCCATCGAATTGAGGGTCATTTTTCAGATGGCTGCCAAAATGGTAAAACATCTATAAAATCAATAGTTTGGAATAAGTGCTTCATAAAAATTGATTAGGTCTAGTTTTCAAGGCTGGAATCCTATGAATTAACCTAGATTCATTTGTTTTCACCTCATATCAAATTCTCAATGACAGTTTTCGTCAATTTGAGGGGTTTTTTTTTGCAAAATGGCGGCCAAAATGATAAAACCTATAAAGAATAAAGTAGTCCTGTATAATGCTTCAGGACATATGTTGAGTGTGATTCACATGTGGACCTTCAATATTAATTATAACTAATAAAGTTGTTTTCCAGCTTCATGTCAATTCTCAGTCACAGTTTTCAATGATAAGGGCACTTTTTTTTCAAAATGGCGGCCAAAGTGATAGGAAAAAAATACTCTAACAAATAAAACAGTCATGATTTAGGAACGCATTTTCTGGTAAGTTTTTCCATTTAGCTTGATCCAGAGATTTGAACGGGGACTCAGCTAGGAGGCCCTTTGAAGTCCATGTGCTGGGACAAACGACTTCCTGGGAGGACAATCGTGAAACATTCTCTTCAGAGGTCCATTCAGTACTGTGATTAGCCGCGGTAGTCCCCTGAGAAGCATGAATGACAAACTGTGGCAGTGCGGCAGGCTCTCTCAGAGCCTGCGCTGGCCCCTTGTTGCTTAAAAAAAAAAAGAAAAACCATGTGAGGAACTCTGCTAACTTTTCCAAAAGGTCTTATATAAGGATTTACTAGTTTGTCTTGGCACCATGCGTGGTATCCTGATGCGACACTGTAAGTCCTTTCTCGTTGAGGATCCTGGCCTTCTTACCAGGGCAAGCAGCCTCTTCAGAAAGGCCTGCTGCCGTGTAGGACTGATGACAGTCGTGATACATCAGGTAAGGTGTCTGAATTGTCGTTAGAGGAAACTTGAGTCTTGTCCGGTACATCAAGAGTTCTCTCCTCATCGGTAGGTAAAACGGTTCCGCGACCTGAGAGGAAGTACTTTCGGGACTAACATCTGTCTGGGCCAGTGTGGGCTATTAGAAGCATGTTGCACCCGCTGGATCTCGAGAGCTTCTCCAGCACCCTGGGTATCATCACTATCAGGGGAACGCATATGACGAGATCCTGTCCCATGCAGCTCATCGTCATTGCGTCTATGGCGACCCCTGCTTGTTTATATAAGTCACTACCGTGAGGTGCTTGCAGCGTAGGGTGATCGTTTGGTCCTTGACCTTGGGAAGTAGGCGCCGTAATGCCAGGCGAACCGCCCACAGAAGGTTGATGCGATGCTTTGCAATGGCTGGAGTCCAAGACACTGCCAATCGCCAGCCTTCCCAGTGGGCTCCCCAGCCCGTCTTGGACGTGTCTATGGTGGGCGTGGAAGCGGGACCGCCCGGGGTGAATGTTGTGAGGCTACATCCACTGAGGGCGTGGTGGACCTTTGGAGCGACGTCTACATGTATACCCTTCGACATCCGGTCTCTCTTGGGGCTGAACTTGGATATATCTTGAAGCTGTATGTATGTCATACATAGGGGCATTGGGGAAGGACTGCTGTGAGGCTGGCAATAAGGCCATGAAGCCGTAACCACAGTTTGGCTGGAGCAGTCTGCCTGAGAGGTTAAACGGTTCCGCCACCGTGAGAGGAAGTACTTTCGGGAACCACATCTGTCTGGGCCAGTGTGGGCTATTAGAAGCATGATACACCCGTTGGATCTCGAGAGCTTCTCCAGCACCCTGGGTATCATTGCTATCGGGGCAACGCATATGACGAGATCCTGCCCCAGCTGATCATCATTGCGTCTATGGCGAACGCCATCTGGTCGCTTCCCAGGAACAGTATGTCGAGGTGCCATTCCACCGACAAGCCCCTTACCTTGGTCGGGGCATGGATGGCTGTTCCACTTCTCGGCAGGGTACCCGCTAGAATGTTGCCTGTTCCCGGGAGATGGACTGCCTGGAGTTCGATCCTGTGGCGCTGGCACCATATCAGCAGCTTGGTTGTCTGTTGACATAGAGTCAGGCTGAGGGTACCTCCCAGGGGCCCGTTCCCCAAACTCGTGCGTAACCATACGTGTATACTAACTCATGCGTAACCTACATAACAGACCTTTTCATACCAGTTACACAGTGCTTTGGACAAATTGGTCCACTCAGGCATGACATAGGATGCACATAGATTACGGCTGAGTTTCGGTAACGGACCCCTGCTTGTTAATATAAGTCACGACCTTGAGGTTGGCGATAAGGCCAAGGAGCCGTAACCACAGTTTGGCTGGAGCCGTCTGCGTGTGAGGTAAAATGGTTCCGCCACTTTTAAGTACTTTCTGGAACCACATCTGTCTGGACCAGTATGGCTATTAGAAGAATGTTGCACCCGCCCTCTTCCCTCTGCCGAAGTCTATGACCGAGCCCAGGAACTGCAGGGTCTAGGATGGTTGGAGGGCTGACTCCTCCCAGTTGATGAGTAGTCCATGCATGGGAGCTGACAAGGCTGCAGGTCTTCCAGATTTGGAAGCGAAGGGCCTCTGCACTGGGGATGGGGCAGTGATCAGCCAGTCGTCGAGGTAAACGTGGATGAACATTCCTTGTCATCGCAGAGCTTCGGCAATCACCTTGACTATCCTCGTGAAGGTCCTGGGGGCCATGGAGAATGTAACGGTTAAGTGACCTAATGTTTAGTATGGGGCGCCATTCTCCCGACTTCTTCGACGTTAAGAAGAATGTTGAAAAGAAAAACTACCCTTCGCTTGGGGACAGTTTCTATAAGGCTTCATTTAAGGCTTCACAAATCAATGCATTTTAAGAGTTTATGACCCCTTAAACCAAGTAGTACTTAAACCCCTTAAAGTATATTGTTAATATTTATGCATTAAGCATATATAATAACAAAAGACCAATTTTAGCACAAAAAAACAACATTATAACATGATATGGGCATTTCCTTAAAGAGATTCTTTGAAAAATATGTCATTTGGCGGCGATTTTGAAAAAGCGCCCTCACCAGTTAAAAAAAGACTGAGAATTAGACAACAAGTTGGAAGTTATTCCTTGTGATGTTATTGAACACATGAAAGTGAAAAACCAAACTTGGCAAACCTTCTGAAGTAATAGCAACAGGATGACGAGTGCCACCTGACTATAATGTGTGAGTTGGCTGTTGGGCCGGTCGTTTGATGGTTGTGAGTATCAGATTGTCTGGTAAATTGAATATCAGGAAGATAGGGTGGTAATGATACGTGAATAGTTGGTAACTCTTACCGCAAACAAGTGCACAATATTTAACTTGAGCAAAGGGGGGGGGGTCTAGAATCTTGATGACATCAAATTATATAAATACCATCACAATCAACTATCAATAGTCCACATTTGGTTAAATTGCTTTGATCACTGTATTATTCTTTATGAGTTCTGAATCAAGGTTATTGATTATGCAAGATAGTCTTAAGGCAAGTAATCAAACATTTAGCATATATTTGGTTTGCGTTTCTTTCAGCCTTCTCCATAATTTAATAATTTGACAAAAATTGAAAAGGTAATTTTCCACATTATCACCCAAAACCGTATTAGGAGGATACCAAACAAAACTACAAAGAATGTCATACCGAAACTGACCAGTGGCAACTTCTGCATGCATCAGTTTATATTGCCATTGCGGGCCCTTACAAGGTTCCGTTTGGATCAGATCAACCAACATTCTAGTTTTATTAACAAAATCCATCAACCAATAAACAATCAATAACTACTATAGTAGTTAACAATTTAAATAATAATAATATATACTACTAATAATAAGCATAATAATAATAATAATAATAATGATCAGTGGCGGATTTAAGGAAAAGGGTCCTGTCAGCAGCTTAAAGGGATAAGCAGCGATATCGCGAGAGAATCGAAAAATGTGGAAATACATTTGTTTTAACTTATAAATCAGGGATAAGTGTGTACAATTCCAAATAACTGCTTTAGTTAAGAAACAAACCACCAAATAGTGAAAAAGTATTTCAGGAAATTTTTCATACCGTCTCCCGTAAATAGACATATAGCGATGACGTGTCAAAATCTGCAATAAACACCTGATTGTGGTTTACAATAGCACAGAATAAACAAAGATCAATCATGTTTGTGTTTTGAAGGTCAAACTGTATTGATCAGGTGCACAATATCACGCTTAAATCTGGGATATTCACTGATAAAGGCTTTTTTTTTTGCTTTAAAGTCGGATTTTGATACGCACGTATAATTCAAGAATGTAATGCCCTGTCTTTAATACATGAATTTCAAGCCAGCCACTTTCAGTTATCGTTTGTAACCATGACAGTAACAAAAATCCAAAAACATGACTTTTGATATTTTTTTCCGTTTTTCGGATTAGCAAATCGCTGCTATCGATCCCTTTGAGGTGGGCCCCTTTAGTCGTCAAAAGCAACGCAATATCGCACTTTAGTGGCCACTAAGTGTGTCCGAGGTGGGCCTGAGAGAATGTTTAGGGGGGCCCTGTCAGCAGCGGCTGACACTACTGCTGCCCTTTAAATCCGCCACTGATATGATGATGATAATAAATCATGATGATATATATATATGGTTTGTAAATAAAAATTTGAAACTTTAATTTTCACCTTGAAGTTACACCTCACATAGGGTCGAAGTCATATAGACTTATATGTCGAGGATCGTACTACATGTAGTATCGTATCCGGTGGTATAAATTCATGCGGCCACATAATAAAACGATGGTGCGTGCATGGTGAATAAAAAGGCCCAGTTTCAGTTTTTTACTAAACCTAACGTAAAACACTTTTGGTAAATCATTAGAGATAGAGAGGCAAGTCCAGATGACATTTGTTTACCAGTGTGGTTCATATACTTCACTGTAAATAATTCTTGTTTTTTAGCACCGGGATATAGTGTACATCAACTTACATCTCTCCTTTCTTAAGAAAAAGGCAGTTATGCTGTAGGTATCGTTATAATATATATATATCATATATCATATATTCTATAATATATATATATATAATATATCTAGAGATATATATATATTTTCCATATACATACACAGACAACCTATTATGTGTTAAAGAACATTTCATTAATTACCAATAATATTTGAAAAATATTACAAGGTTGGCCCTAGTCGTTACAATTATTCCAATATTCTGCACCTTTCTAAGTTGAAATCAGTACAATTGCATTTTTTGAATTTTTTATAATTTGTATAATAATAATAATGTGGTGAAATTTTTTTTCGGGTACGTCCTTTCACTACCAAATGTATTTTTTAACATTATGAATAATTATTTTTAATAATTATTAGTATTTATCGTTGCCTTGTGTGTTTGTGTATTTAGGAATTCTGATTAAAGAACACTGTTCGAAAGACTCACTAAAATGGCCATGATTGCTACCTCCATCTTTCGTATCATTTCTCACGCTATACTATTTTCTACACGCGCCCATCTGTTTGCAATGCTTCTGATGTACTATATGATATACTAAATATGTGGTAAAATGATTTCTTGGCATGACTGAAACAAACAGAGCTCGAACCATTTATTTTTGCCTCCACAACTGAAGGTTCAATTTTCTACGTCCAAAACTTTGGTGTTAACGTTTATATTGTATAACGTACGGGTGACGCGCCGAAGTATGACATATGAATAACATGATCGATAACCATGATTTTTACCGAGTTAATTAATTTATGACAAGATGGAAAACAATATCGACGTCCAATTACTGAAATTAATGAGATGATTCTTATGCCTCGGGCCATTGTGGGTCACCGGACGTGATCCAAAACAAAATGGTTCGCCTTAGTTTATTTTAGAGTTGGAGTGAAAAGTGAAAATGTGATGCTTTTTATTCTTAAATACTTTACGGGAGTGCGGTATAGATGGTTGAGTTTGCACAAACCCCGAGGGGGTGTATTGAGTTAATCCACAATGCACCAGTTTTGGGAAATTTCCCCAAAAAATAGTCATATGATCCCACAAAAAATCCTATTCTTATACAATAAAAACCCGGACTTTTCGCCCATTTTAGCCTACAAAGTGTTAGTACTTAGGGAATTTTTTGCCTGTAAATGAAATGTCTTGTTTGTCTTGAAACTTTTGGAACACTTTGTATCCCTAAGTAATGAACAGTGTTTAGTACAGTTACGGTATAGGCAAATTGCAATGCATCATGGGGTTGATTACAAAAACACCCTTGCAAAAACCTATACTCCTTGACAGTATTTACTGTAAGAATGATTGCTCTCAAATACTCCCTTCTAGACGGAAGTTAGTTCTAAATTATTTCAAATGATAAAAATTCTTCTCAATTGTAGTTTATTTTTTAATTTTTTTTCGATGGAAGGAGATATGAATTTTCGGTAAATGGCGGCATGTCTGCACAGTATTTCCCGGCAATGGCAGTGGCGTAACCAGTGGGGGGCAGGGGGGCGCAAGCCCCCAAACAGAACCTCCCCCCGGCCAACCCCCCCAATGATTTTGAACTGACTTTTTGTACAGTGGTATGGAGAAGGACCCAAATTTGCCCCCTCAAAAATACCTCGGCACCCCTTCAGCCCCCACCCCATTTGCAAAGGTCTGGTAACACTCGCAATGGTTAAGCAAACTCCCCTTCTAAGAGCTTCTAAGCGTATTGTCAACTAATATTTGTACTTCTTGGGTTCTAATTGTGTTTAGTGATTTAATTTAAGTATAGTGTGTTTTCATTGTTACTATTCACACGTAATTCATTTTTTTTTCCTTTAAGTTTTCTACCCTTACGATGCTATTTAAGTAAATAGATGAAAACAATAAGTTTTAGAAATTGCGGCAAGTTAAAGTAAATTTTATTACATTTGCCTCATACACAGTAATCAATAAAATTGGGCCGCTGTTGTCAGTACAACTCAACATGCCAATTTCACAACTAAACCTTATATTATTTGGGTGGTGGTGATTAAATGCATATATGAGTGATTCTGCAAATTAATTTATTTACGTAACTGTGACCTTTTCGGAAGTAGCAAAACTATAAGAAACTCCATTATAAAGGTCATCTGCATTTCACTTGGAAATTGTGTAGTCATAGAGAACGTCATGTGACCGTATAGTTGAGTACACTGCTCTAAAAAACTACTGTAAAATTTTACAGGAAAATCATGGCAGCAATTCTGCCACAATTACCGTAAAATTTACAGTATACGGGTAAAAATTAATTTAGTCAAAACGCTTAAAACATATATATTTGGTGAGTATTACAGAGAATTGTGAATGTGTGGAGAATTAAAAAAAGCATGCAAACACCTAACTTAGTAGGCCATCCACAATGTTTTTACAGTGCATATACTGTAAAAATTTACAGTTTGTTGTAACTGTAGGCATCAAACTGTAAATTATACAGTAAATTTGAATAAAAAATCTGTAAAAGATCTATTTTTACGGGGGTTGTTGGCCGTATTGCTGTCAGATTTCCAGTAAGTTTACAGATTGCCCCGTATAGTTTAGTAATGAATGGTAGAATTGAAAAATTCATAGTAGTGTATAATGTGTTGTTACTCATTAAATATCGAATATATATAAATCTTCACTTTAAACATTTTTTTTGTCATTATAGGCCTGGCAAAAAATTGGACATAAAATTTACAGTATTTTGTATTTCCAAATTACAGCCAAATACTGTAATTTTGAAGTTTTCATAACCGTTGGAATCGGGAAATTTAATGGCAAGAAAAGGTCAGGTTAACTGAAAATAACTTTTTAGTCGCACCGTGACACTGTGCTGTTTGTCATGCACTGTGATGCAACGCGTAATTAGACGTGATTTACGTAAACCCGTGAGTGATATCATTCGAATGCATTAGTGGGTCTCCGAATTCTCGAATTTTTCAAGACCACTGTCTTCCATGACTTTATCTCATTTCCGGCCCACACAGAACCACTATGATTTTCTCCCACAAACATTTTTAAAGTAAAACCCTATTGAACCCGTTACAATTCATAAGCTGCTGTTTTGAAGCCATTTCTTTTGTGTCGGTGTTGTATTCCTTCTGGAGTGGCTCGGCAAGGTATCGTTCGCTGTTCCTTTAATCGCCATATTTAGGGAAACATAAACAATCAAATTTTAAAAGTTTTTTTTCACCATCTTGGATTCTGTGGGAATAGCATCTGTATAAAAACACAAATTTGGAATTTAATACGTTATTGTGTGGTCAAGAATCCATGTATTATGTAAAATCAATTGGTGATATTGAATTTTGTTTTCTGCATGTTTGCAATATTTTGGCCAGTGTGTGTAGTCTGATGCTTTTCAAGTTGGTATTAATATTGGTATGAAAATATCGGCACATACTAGTATATAATGAAATATCCCTAAATATGACGTACTAGATGGTTTTCATGGTCATTGGAGTATTCCTTGCGAAGAAAACACAATTTTCATGCTTAACTCTCGAAGCAGTAGACGATTTAACGAAGCCGCCATGTTTATTATTTACGCTATCGTTTTGCCACAAGCCATGTTTAGTCTTTCACACCAATTGAAAGATGATCGGTGGTTAGTCAAGTTCTGGCCTGTATGAAAGACTATCGCGTTTACTTTTAACATTGAAATTAAAAACACAGCTTTAATTTAACGTTTTCCTTTAAAATATATAAATTTATCAAAAATGGCATACATTTGTGCCTAATTTTTATAAAATGAGCCTGGGATTCTTGAGAAATATAGTTTTTAAAATAACATTAAGAAACTCTTCATCATACAAAGAAGCGCTACTCGGTACATTGAAAAGTACGTAGATTGCTTAACCGCGCATTAGTGGGTTTCGAACACTGATCTCTATACAATGGATTGGAAACATGGGCTTCGTAATTGAGGCACTGACGGCCATATTGGTCATCCAAAAAGAGCCCAAGAAAGTGGTTAAGAGCCGGTCATTTATACAAAATTTGTTCCCATTGAAATGTGGATAAGCGACATAACAGACTTCAGAATCAAGCCAATTCATTGAGCTCATTGTATTTGCGCGTATGGGATGGCATGTCTCTAAAACGTGCACCCGGGATACAACTTCTGTTAAACAGGTGTCTCTGGAATGCTATTGTGTTCGGTAGACCAAGATGTCCGCCCGTTGCTCCATTCATCTAATATACAATTACTGTTGTGAAGCCAATCCATTGTATAGAGATCAGTGGTTATAGTGCGACTGCGATAAAACTATAAATATTACGCGACCCCTTTTAAAATGTCCACGTTTTCATGGATTGTTAGTGTTTAGGCCAACTAAAACCTTTGTTAATCACAAAATGATATCTAAAACACCCCTTTTTACATTTTTCTCAAATCACTGAGGTTTTAAAAGGTGACAGTAGTTTTTTTGCAATAAAAATTTCTAAACGAACTTCGCCCCTAGTATCCTTTGTGTGCTCAACGAAGTTCACAAGGATGAGGCTTGTGGCAAACTTGCTGAAGTCACGTGATATATTTTCACTGGCTTCTGTTTCGGTATTGCATGCGGCGTTGTAAATATACCACAGGGAATAAACATGGTAGCTTCCATGATTGCTGTACAGTTGTGTACATTTGTCGGAATAAATCTGGATTTTTTTCGCAAGGAATACTCAGGGATATTTCATTATATATGTGCCGATAGATTCATACCAATAAATCACTTTAATTTCGTTGTAAAAATAACTTTTTTGCCTATTACGTGTGCATTTTTAACAAACATGCTTTTTCCGTATTTTGGGGCGCTTTTCATATATGACCCCTTCCCTCAAACCCACGCAAAACATGACCCCATCAGCAAATTAAGCCTTGTAAATTTGTTTTCAGTTATATCTGGTGTGTTTTCTAATTGTTTCTTTTTCTTTATTGCGAAACATTACCCCTTTCAATATAAACTAGAAAACATTGACGGCTGTTTGTTTTTTTTTATTTCATTATTCCTCCCTCCGATAGAAATATAAAACGAGCGGTCCCTTAATTCAATAAAACAAAGGTTTTTATTTTCATTAGGACAAGGGGGAAATGATTTGGCCACAGAATATAATAGTAAAAGAAGAGGAAAAAATGAGAAGTGAAGGGAGAAAACAAATAACGGAAAATAAGAAGAGAGTCTGAGGAGGAAAGAAGAGCTGATACGAGATGCATGTACAAATTCAGAGTTCTCTTGTCATTTTCATTTTTTTCATGTTTATACAATTATCCGTTATTTTCTGGCGAACAACAGCATAAAGCCAGGATGACTAGTACGACATGATACACATTTCCGATTTCCCACCGTTGTCGTTTGCTATACGTCACCTTGTTCAAACATGTCCATCAATTAAGTCATTTAGATAATGGGCAAATGGAATCTATATTTAAAACCTTTGTAACCAAAAGGTTAACAGGCGCGGTCAATGACCTTTTAAGTTCATGCTATGTCTTTATCTGTTCATTATGCATAGCTGGTAATACATGAAGCCGATGTAAATGCAGGCACTGTTATTGCTATGGCAACGGGGTGATGAGGATGGTATTGGTGATGTCGCGTCTCCAATCTTAAAAGAAATAAGTAATTACTAATATAAGCGATTCTTATAACATTCTTATGATTCTAAAGAGGACCAACAGCCCTACATTATTAACTCACTATACATCAGACGTAATTTTAATAATTATTTCTTCGAAGATTGAAAGTTATCACCAAAAAAAAACCCCTCTTGACATCGAATTTTTCTATAGCAATTTAGCAAATGTGTGGATACAAACAAATTCGTGATTTAATGTGTTGTTCGTGAATATGAAATTCGTAAATTTAATGCTAAATTTGTGAATTTAATGTTCCATTCGTGAATTTAATATATTAAATATATTCGTGAATTTAATATTAAATTCGTGAATTTAATATTAAATTCGTGAATTTAATATTAAATTCGTGAATTTAATATTAAATTCGTGAATTTAATATTAAATTCGTGAATTTATGAATTTAATGTTTTATTCGTGAATTGGATGTTAATTTTTATTTCAGCAATGTAATTGTATTAATGTCCTACTATTATGAGCCAAATTTTATGGAAAAAGTCCTTCGGGAAAGTGTTTTTTTTTCTAAATTTTTGGGCGAGAGATTTCTGTGCGTCATAAAAATTGTATTTCGGACCGCCATTTTGAATCTGTATATAATAACCGATGATTTTTTTCCGTTATGTGATCGTGTTGATCGTGTTTTTCAGAGGGGGGTCCACTTGCACCCCTTATGCACCAACGGGAGTGCAGAAGACTTTATGAACTTAAGAATATTAAATCCATGAATTTAATAAATTCACGAATTTAATATTAAATTAGTAAATTTAATGTTTTATTCGTGGATTTAATATCGTAAATTTAATGTTAATGAATTTAATATTAATTTCTTAAATTCGTGAATTTAATATTTATAACGATTTACCTGTAATCTCTGTTGGAAAAATGTGAGATTTATTACAAGACTGAGGGCTCTCTACAAATCTACAGCCTTGGCCAGTGATATCAGGCAATGACGTCAAAGAAATCCCAAATTCAGGCGTTAACATTTCCAGATATTTCGTGTCTTTGGTTAATAAAACTTTTAAACAATGTTTTATTGGAACAAAACGGTAATATTTTGATAGGAGCCGTTGAGCTGCATTTGGGCATATATAGTTTGCCATGCTTTCCATTTTCTTTTCTATGAGATATTTGCCTTCAAACATCGAAAAATAGGGGAAAATTAATGTCCAAAACACAACATCAATTTTTTTATAAAATTGAAAAAAATACTTAGCAGCTTGAATTCTTCCGAATGTCAATGTTTCTTGTTGCCAAACATGTGTAGAAATTATGTAATGATGTTTTTCCCTGTATTTTAAATTTATCTTTATATTTTTGAAATACAAACATAATGTCCGTGAAAACCTTGTTTATTACGTTATCCTTCACAAAGCAGTTGCTAAGTGCGGTAAAACTTCTACTAAGATATTGATTGTGCATCTTATTTCTTGGTAAACATAATGCGGCAGTTGGAAATAGTGTTTTCTTCAGCTCACAATGACTATTAAAAAGTCTAAGAAATGTTGAACTTTTTTAAAAAAATGCGACCTTTTTAAGGAAGCGTATTACGTTATCCACATTTCTCAGCAACCAAACATGCTATTTAAATATTGATCAAGAGTGGCATAGACACTCATTTCCGACCACAAAAATTATATAAACTTTCAATCAGATACGTCTTAGTCAATGGGAAAGTAAAAAATTGTCAAAAATGTTTACTACGTTATTGTGTATTACGTTATCGTTTATTACGTTGAATGCGTTTTAGTTTACGTCATCAACTATTATAATTTGGCCATGGGATGATATGGTGTCAATTAAATGTATCTTTAGAATAAATTAGTAAAAAGTATTTTAATATTCGTTTGTTCAGTGAAGTCTAATTTTCAGGCAGAATTCAATACTCAAGGATAACGTAATAAACTAAACAAAGTGGGGCATATTTCTTGAGTTCAATTAGCTACTCAAACTTTTAACTTCGTACAAATAAAAATTGCTTCCAGCAACCTCTCTGATAATGTCATCAGCTGGCATATTTTGTTACTTTAAAATTTTGATAACGTAATAAACCCTATTCTTTTGCTGTACAAAATGTGTGTGTGCATACTGTGCAGAAACATAAGAAGTGTTGTTGGCAATATTATTTTTCCCGTAATAGGTATCGAATACTTAAATGTTTAAAACATAAAACAAACAATTTTGAGACAACTTTTTTTTGGTGTGTCTTACCTCCAAAATGCACCGTTTTCATGAAAATCGACCGTATACGGGTGTAAGGATGGCGCTTTCGAACCCAGGAGCATTCAGTGATAGAAGACATACAAAAAATACACTGTAAAAGCATTCATTTTTAGGAATTAAACATTTTTCTAAACACATTTCTGCCTCCACTTTATAAACAAACATATTAAAAGTGTTCAATTGGTAAACAAGCTTTTTTTTATAGTGTAGGGGTCTTTGGGTAAGAGACAGCTACACTGGCGTAACCAGCGGGGGAAAAAAAAAAAAAAAAAAAAGGGGGGGGGGGGGAGACTGCCCCACCCCGACAACTAAAATGGTGACGGAGAAGTGAAAATGGGGATGAGAAGAAGGGGAGAAAAGAAGGGGAAGGAGGGGGAAGAGCTGGAAATGGGAAAGAGAAGGGAAAAGAAAAGAGAGAAGGGGAAGGAGAGAGCGAAAAAGAAGGGAAAAGGGAAGGAGAAGGGAAGGGGAAGGGAAATAGAGAAAGAGTGAGAAAAAAGGAAAAGGGAGAAGAGGGAGAGAGAAGAAAGATGGGAAGGAGGGATTAATTGTAGCTTCAAACAAATTTATTGTGAAATTTGTGCTTCTTTTTTACCTTTTAAGATGGCAAAACCCAGCAGCTTCCCGTGAGGCCTTCGCGGCAAAACGCTCACACTTTATTTAATCATTCCCCTAAGCTCATACAGTGTTGAACTTCTTGAGATCTATATAATAAGATTTTGTGAATCTTATCAAATAAAAAAAAAATAAAAAACAAAATAAAAATGCGGTATAGATTTTCTGCAAAAAAATTAAAATAAAACTGTGTTTAACAGAAATGTAACCTCAGCAAACAATTTATTATTAATGTTACTCCAAGTTCAAACTAAATGTCAATGCCTAAGGTATGACCTTGTAATACGGTCATGACATTGGAGCTGAGGAGGCATGCATGTGGTCTACGTATAAGAGCTAGCAGGGGGGGTAGCGGTCACGGCAGCTCAACTTTCAACCCCGCGGTCCGAGACTATTACCCTCGTACAATGCACTTTTTAAAGACAAAACATTACATTGTGGGTTGACCCGATCTGGTACGATTTTACATATATTTTTTTCCCTCACATGGAAATATTAGGAAGCAAATACGAAATTCAGGCCTATGGTTTATATTGAAATAATAAGCAAATCAAAATGGCATTTTTTCTCTCTTTTAAGACATTCTTGTAGACAACAATAAGGTACGAATCTATTGAATGTCTAATCTATCTGAAATTAGTATTGTGACACAATATTTGGGTGCGTCAAAAATCTCTCGTTGCAACCTAAGTAAAGACACCATCAGTTGATTCATCAGAAAGAGTCAAAATATTCGATATTTGCAGGAAAGCGTAAAAGTGAAGGGATGATGAAATAGGTGATGCATTCATTAAACAATGGAGAACGCCATAAATAAGACACTACAACACTAGGACTCGCCAGTTCTGACACCGGCATACCCCGCGGGCATACTCGCGCGTTGTCACATATATAGCTTTCATAAAATGAATCATGAGCTATCATGTATTTTTAAATATGGACAGAAAACTTTCATATATGCCTAGTATGTGTTTAGATTATATTCGCCCCACCTGCCCGGATCGCCTCTTACCAGTTTGAATGGCATCTTATGGTCGATTGTCATGAAAACGGTTGCATATGTTGGAGGTAAGTAAGACAAACCCAAAAAAATGGTATCAAAATTTTATTTCGTAACCATTAAGTCATGTAAACTATGACGGGAAAAAAAATAATAGTGCCAAACACACTTCTTACGTTTTCTGCACAGTATGCAAACCCCACATTTGTACAGCAAAAGGATAGGGTTTATTACGTTACTATAAAAAACATTTAATCAACAAAAGATGCCAATGATGAATATATGAAGCGGTTGCTTCGGGAACAATTTTATTTGTACGAAGTTAAAGTTTGAGTAGCTAATTGGACTCGAGAAATACGCTCCATTTGTTTAGTTTATTACGTTATCCGTGAGTATTGAATTCTGCCTGAACATTAGACCTTATACTAAACAATATCTTAAGGAATACCTTTTATTAATTCTAATTCTAAAGATACATTTAATTGACACCATATCATTCCTTGGCCAAATTAGTTGAATGATGTTAACTAAAACGCAAATTTCAACGTTAAACGATAACGTATACACAATAACGTAGTAAACATTTTGAACCCGATTTTTCACCTCTTCTCCCTTTGACTAAGATGTATCTGATTGAAATTTTGTATATAATTTGTTGTGGTCGGATATAATTATCTATGCACTCTTAGGTCAATATTTAAATAAGCTTTTTGGTTGCTGAAAATGTGAGATAACGTAATACACTCCTTAAAAAGTTCACATTTTTTACAAAGTCAACATTTCTAGACTTTTTAATAGTCCAATTTTGAGCTGAAGAAAACACTATTTCCAACTGCCTCATTATGTTAACCAAAACCTAAAAAAGATGCACAATCAAATCTTTAGAAGGTTTACCAACTAGCAACTGCTTGGTGGGATCCGTAATACACAAGTTTTCACATCACGGACATTATGAATTTGTATTTCCAAAAAAAAATAAAGTGAGAATACAAGGCAAAACCTCATTACAACTATATTTCTACACATGTTTTCACAACAAGAAACATTGATATTTGGAAAGAATTCAAGTTGTTTAAGTTTTTTAATTTTTTTTTATAATTTTGATGTTGTTTTTCGGACAAGCAATTTTCTCCTATTTTTCGATGTTTTGCGCAAATTTTCTCATAGAAAAGAAAACGGAAACATGGCAACTATATATGCCCAAATGCAAGCTTCAACGTCCCTATCAAAATATTAACCCGTTTTGTTCCAGTAAAGCATTGTTGAAAGGCCTTATTAACCAAAGACACAACATTCTTGTAAAGCAACCGTTTTCATGAAAATCGACCATACATTTCAATGGTCTGCATCAGTTTATAAGAGATCGAAGACCATGTATACTTTTAGCTTTATTGAGCGTACGGAGATATATTTCATAGAAAAATAATACATGATTTTGGGTTATCAGACGTGTTGGGGAGTCTGTTAAATAGCTTTTGAGAATCGAAAAATGTGTTGGCAGAAGACACTAATGTGGTGCACTATTGGGAGTAACGTACTGCCTTTTTCATTGTGAGTTGAACTGAACTGTCCCTGACAATGCTACCGGTTACTATAAGTAATATAGCGATTAGAGGGACAAATATGGGGCTATCGAGAATGTGAATATGTTATGTGGTGATTTTTTTTTCTGGGGCTGAAGGGTGTGTTGTTTTTTTTTTTTGTGGCCAGGAAAGTGGATTTTGGACGAATTGTGCAGGGACGTTATTTCGAGAAATGCAATATTTTTGTTTCATCGTCGTGTTGGAATATTACCTATTGGCAGATCGGGTTGATTCTTAATGTGGTGGTTGTTCTCAACCTCGGATCCGTGGCTGAAACATGTGTAAATAAAAAACCTGATTCTCGCCGAGAATCCCGTTTTCAATCGAAAACCTGGTTTCTCGGCGCTTATTCCAAGTTTTTCTCGAAAAAAACCAGCTTTTTTCATCGAAAAACCGATTCTCGCTGAAATCCAGGTTTTTTCTGAGTGAAAAATCTTTGGATTCTCGATTGAAAAACATGGATTCTCTCGTCCGATATAACCAAGTATTCTAATTGAAAAAACCAGTTTTTCAATTGAAAAAAAAATAACCCTGCAGTTCTCCTCCGAACCACCTGGTTTTTCAATTGCAATCGAGAATCCCAAGTTTTTTTTCGCTCGAAAAACCTGGATTCTCGCCGTAAAAACCAGTTTTTTTTTGCGAATTGTTGGACATTGAGCCTGCCATAAGTGTCCTACGTCACAATCCAGCCCCATGTCTCAACATCCAGGAAGGTAACGACTAGTTCCTATTTCACTCCTTTAGTAAACCCACTTGTTCCCCCCTTTTTCAGCTTCTTCTCTTTTTTCAGGTATATCTTGTACGTTTTCACCTTCATTATTCATGTTTTTTATTTAAGAGCTTGATTTTCTGTTCTTAAGCGTTGTTTTCTTGTTTTAATTAGTTATTATTATGATGCTTGGTTTTTGTTATTGTTTTTTTTCTATTCCCAAATACTTTAACCGCCCCTTTTTTTTTTTTTTTCTCTTTCAGGTTTCTCTATTTGTCTTCTTTGCCCATCCTTTGATCATTATGTTTTCTTCCTTCCTTAGCTACCTCTCTCCCATTGTCTCTTCATCAGCTTTACCTGTCCATAGCCCCACTGATTTCCGGTCAGTTTATTTTCACTCATACCCCTTTTTCATGTAACTCTTATTGTTCTATTTTCAAGCAGCGCTCCCAGTCCCTTAGCCCATCACTCAACCGTCTCCACTTCTCCATGCCCCACGATTCTTGTTATCATCATCAGCTTGTTCATTCAACTGCCATTGTTTTCCTTTTTCAGCTTTCCCCCTCCCAGTCCTTTACCCATCACCCATCCCTTCCATTCCCCCCTTTGTTTTCTTTTCTTTTGCAAGGTTCCAGTCTTTTGTTCCATGCCTTTATATGGTTTGTCTAATCTAAACTATCTAAACTATGTGTCTTGGTAAAGGTCACATCGCTGAGGTTGACATTTATAATTCTTGGCGTTGTATTTAAGGAATCATTCTGATCACACCATGTCAAATGAACTATTATAGGAAAGGTAATAGACTTATTGGTTACATCAAATCAATAATCAGGATGACTACAATCGTGTCTACTATGGTAACATCCTTTGGAAGTCACTCTTGCCCTTCCACTCTTATTATGCAGCGCCCTCCGTTTCGTGTTACAGTACACGCGATTATAAGAGGCTTGAAAACATTCAGCTCACATGGCTAGACTTTACTCAAACGTCTCCATACAAAACCGACAGCAACGCTACTTGGCGTCTAGGTGACCAACACCATTGAATTTTACGCATAGGCAGGCAAGATGAGTACTTTGCACGACTTTTGACATGGATTTCACATAGATGGGCCAAATTAATTATTGAACGCTCTATTTGACCTCCATATAAAAATGGTTCCCTTGAAATACAATTGCTTGAATGCATAAGTCATTCTCTTGAAAAAAGTGTTTAGATGTCTTCCATCTGTTAAAGGCCTGCAATCCTGGTTGGTTTCATCAATACCTTTAAGCATATTCTCGTCATCAGTAGGATATTGACTGGTATAGACCAGCATGTACCAAAATCTTCCTTAAGGTAATTATGTTTGTTTTAAAAGCAGCCAAGTATTGAAGTTACCTACTTGAATGGTCTTGATTTTTATGTGCGAGAGATTAAAATTAATTTAAGGCCCGTTCTAACACACTCTCCCTTCCCCAATGGCGAACGCAGTGCCTGGGACCTAATAACTCGGCTGTGTATGTGACTTAAGTTAAAGGATGGTTTGAAGACGTCAAATCTTTCATGCTCAAATGCCCATGTTCTCTCGATGTGATAAGAACCAAAGAGCTAGCTATACTCCAAAGAAGATTAATCGACTGCGGTCTCGATTTCTTTGGAATATTTCCTGTCTAACAATCGTTCGACATTAATCTTTACCTTGTTTTAGGAGGTGACTGCATTAAAATCGTGCCCATGCTTCCGAGAAACGTGGCTAATTTGGTCCATAATATTTTTGACGACTTACTGCAAGTCTTACTTGAAAAAACATGGCATATCAGAAATTGCGTCAAATCGATTCACATTAAGTTTTTGCCCTTCACTGTTTATTGCTTGTATATAGGACTTTTTGTATCATGTATTGCTTGTTAAAGTTTGACGCACTATATTGTTGTTTGAGTATTGCTTTTACTGTCCACAGCTTGGGCGGTGGTCGCATACACATTTCTTGTCCCCATGCATTTTTCACCTCCTCAACCCGATTTGCTCTGTAGTTTGGTTAAATGCATGTTAACAGGAATAGGTTTTTGTATGCGCCCCCTTTTATTGTTACGTTGTTGACTGTTTTTGTGTGTGTTTCTTTTAGGACGTGCACCACCGAGAAGGTGTGTGCCGCTGTTGTAAAAAGCGAGTGTCCAAATAAATAAATAAATAAATCAAATAAATAACTAAATAATACATAAATAAATAAATAAAAAATTAAATAATAAATAAATAATAATAAATAAATACATAAATAAATAAATAAATAAATAAATACTAAATAATAAATAAATATAAATAAATAAATCTGTTGTTTTGTCATTTGCTTTGATAAAGATCCTGTCTAGGATCGAAAACGGCCCAGGCCCGGGGGGGGGGGGTAGGACACATTCTGCTCGATTTGGGCCATCGGGTATTTCCAAACGTTAATTTGGGGAATTGCTACTTGCATTTACTATGGCAGTCTCGGTCCCCAGTGACATTAACAAATCATCTCTTAAACCTTTGCTCAAAGGATCTTAGTACTATCATGATAATTTAGAAAAAATTATGACTTCAAAATCCGTCGGGATTAATGGAATAACCCCGCTGCAAAATAGTGTTATTTCAAATAACGGTCATTTAGATTTAAATATTCGTGACCAGGCCTAGTATTTAGTCAAGTCTGTGTGTAACCTTTCGATATGCGTAAGAGCGCCCTCCTACCGTTAAGTCTTTGAAACAGACTAGCACCCGGAAGTTGATGCCGTTTTGAATTTGCTGTTGCTGTTAGGTTGGCATGTCCTACCCCCCCCTGGTCAGGCCCACACTCTAGTATACAATAAAAATAAAGAAATACAAAAAATGACGTATCAGGTATGCGGAGGCATGTTTGTGCGGAGTAACCTTTACGCCCCATGTGTTTCTAGCATCTCCCGGGAGTGAGTGAAGGAATGAGGGAAGAGGGGAAGAAGGAAAATTCGCGGGTCGGTCTCGAACCAGATGACCGGGGTTGAGCAATCTCTTTTCTTTATACCAAGTGGTAATAACATGATTTCTTGATTCTGTCCTTTAAGCTTCGTTTCTCGATCTGAAAAAAAAATCTCACTCCCCAGAATATAACATGAAATATTTCCAGTATTTGAGGAATGTCCGATTTGTTTCAAGTCTATTGGCTCTACTCTGCTTATTTTTAATTGAAACTTCTGTTATTTTTCAAAGAAAATTACGTTTCTTTTTTTTAAACTTTCTATCACAGCAAAGGTAACCCGAATACAATGTGTCAAGAGTCACGGACAGAATTGTAAAACCGCTATAGGCCTAATTATATAAGGGGGTCATAACTTGGGTTAGCTTAATTACGCAATGGTGGCTCTATCTAAAAAAAAGAACTAACCGAAGTACAAGTCGAGTTACCTGGAGTATATATTTTTTTCCATATCATTTATTTAGTCAACATCATGAACTAAAACTAATTTCATTAACGTAATGGTATAAGTTTCATCTATACAACTTACTTACTGTGTGTAACGTATCAATTAAAAAGAAAGTTCCAAAGAAGTGCATATCTCAAAGTGTTATATTCTTTTAAGTGCTCTGTAATCCTAAATATATAAACACGAATATCCCACACACAAAAAAAACACACAAGGAAAAATTATCCACTGCATTCGTTCACGAAACAAAATGTTTATTTTATAAGGCCTAACCTGTTGTTATTCTACACTTCAAACACCGTACACCATGGTCTGACATCTGCAATTTGCAACTTTCATAAAACAGCAGCACCAGAAATATGATAACGGGACATAACGTACCCGAGGTAACCTAGTTTATACACTTTTTAAGCTACAAGAATTGGAGTTTTTTCTGTCATCAATATTCAAACGTTCCTTTTTTGTCTGCGATATTATTGTTCCTTTTGCTGGTGAGGGCTGGTGAGATTGGTTAAACGGGATTTGGAAGCCATGGTATAAAGGTTAGTTTCTGGGACATACACACGTTTTCATTTATCGGGATCTTCTGATTTTCTAGCTGCAACGTGTACATGAGTCGTTTATTTGTACTATTGGTAGTGTTGTGGTGTGGTTACTGGGTGGGCATTATTTCATTCATTGGCCAAAAAGTCAGGAAAATAATTTACTGGGTGGGCCAACTTTAAAGGTGCAAGAGATTTTGAGGCACCCAAATATTGGGTCATAATAGTAATTTCATATAGATTAGGCACTCAATAGATTTCTTACCTTGTATTTGGCTACAGAAATGCTTAAGAGAGAAAAAAGGCGATTTTGATTTGCATATAAACATAGGCTGAAGTGAATTTCGTATTTGATCCTATACGAAATTAGAAATTTCACAATTTTTGTACCAAAGAAACATTTTTCAGCTTAATCCTTTCAGATGGGGATATTTTTGATAGAAAGCTTTACGTCAGGGCAAAAATCAGTACTTTAGATTTTTAAGAGACACCTGATATGACGTGAAATCTCTTGTTGCACCTTTAATTTCCATAATTTCTGCAAGACATTTGCTAATTTATAACATAATAGCTAATGGGTTAATTGAACAAACTTTTAATAAATGTGTCCTTGCATTTCAGTTGAGCCCATTTCTGTTACACGCAATTGATTCTTGTAAAATACATATTTATATTTGTTTGGACAATATAGAATGTATGAGCTTATGCATAAACCCTGTTCAAGTATATTGTTAATAAAAAAAAAAAAAAAAAAAAAAGGACATACACACGTTTTCATTTATCGGGATCTTCTGATTTTCTAGCTGCAACGTGTACATGAGTCGTTTATTTGTACTATTGGTAGTGTTGTGGTGTGGTTACTGGGTGGGCATTATTTCATTCATTGGCCAAAAAGTCAGGAAAATAATTTACTGGGTGGGCCAACTTTAAAGGTGCAAGAGATTTTGAGGCACCCAAATATTGGGTCATAATAGTAATTTCATATAGATTAGGCACTCAATAGATTTCTTACCTTGTATTTGGCTACAGAAATGCTTAAGAGAGAAAAAAGGCGATTTTGATTTGCATATAAACATAGGCTGAAGTGAATTTCGTATTTGATCCTATACGAAATTAGAAATTTCACAATTTTTGTACCAAAGAAACATTTTTCAGCTTAATCCTTTCAGATGGGGATATTTTTGATAGAAAGCTTTACGTCAGGGCAAAAATCAGTACTTTAGATTTTTAAGAGACACCTGATATGACGTGAAATCTCTTGTTGCACCTTTAATTTCACCCATTTCTGTTACACGCAATTGATTCGTGTAAAATACATAATTTATATTTGTTTGGACAATATAGAATGTATGAGCTTATGCATAAACCCTGTTCAAGTATATTGTTAATAAAGTACACGGACCAAGGAATCAGGAAATACCTTTGACCTTGTCAATTGATCTTGCTATTGGAAATTACCTAACCATGTTTATGCAAAATGTCATGCATGAAAAAATACAATTTCTGAATAGGACGTGCTTTCCAATGATAACAAATGGATGATTAATGTTCATGTAGGTAGCTGCAATTTGATAGCCAATGAGAAAACATTGAAAATGACAAATTATGTGACCCTTAGGGTCAATTTTGGCGTATTTGCATCTCCTGCTCATCATCCACACGCACTTCACACTAATAAATGACTAATTAATTAAGTACAAAATGCTCTTCAATATTCTAATTAATTTCAAGTCATCCATATTTTCTGTAATATGTAGCGATTTCATAGACACAATTGATTCCCTACCTTTTATTTGGCTACAGAAATAACTTAAAATGAAAACAAAAGGTGATTTGTATATGCTTATATTCCAATAGAAAACATAGGCTGAATTTCGAACTTGCTCCTATATTAGAAATTTCACAATTTTTGTACCAAAGAAACAGTTTTCAGCTTAATCCTTCCAGATGGGGATATTTTTGATAGAAAGCTTTACACCAGTGCAGAGATCAAAATGTTCACATTTTTAGAGACACTTGTTATTTGAAATCTCTCGTTGTACCTTTAAACACATTATTTTCAAAATTAAATCAAAATAATCAACAGGGGTAAAGTAGGTAATGGCCATAACCAATTCCATGCCAAAAAAATAACCAATATCTTTGATGTTTCGTGTTATTTCTTTTGTCGCACCAAAGGGTTGTATTTTCAATTTATTTCGAAGAGATTTATCTATATTTATACAAAATGTGAACGGTAATATTCCTCAGGTGTTATCACTTTCCCAAAGAGTGTAACCTTTAACGATTTATCATGAATAATAATAATATAAAACTTGTAAAAAGCGATGAAAATGAGTTAACACTTAAGTGACCAAGGGGTTTTCACTCCCGTTGGTGCCCAAGGGGGGGGGGTTCCATGGGACCCCCCCTAAGGAAACCACTTTCCCGAGGGAATTTTTGCACGAAATTTATACCACATGTGAAGGATCATAAGACAACCCCAAATCATCAATAAAAAATGAGATTTGTTATTTTGGGTGCAAATTAGGGGCAAAATATTGTTTTCAAAACACGCGAAAATTGGGCAAAAAGACAGAAAATTCAAATGAGCCTTGCCCTTACATCAAACATTTTGAAAACTTATTTTATGTTGATATCTGTTCTATAAGACCCAAATTACTTATATTTAACACAAAACCAGCAGTTTTAGGGAATCCTGTATTTTTTACGGGTGTTGCAAAATACATGTCATTTTCCCATAGAGTTTGTACAGTAACGGTTTGGCAACGTACATGATGAAATTGTTTGTTTTTCAGCATATAAAGGGTTAATTATTTTTATTGTTACTAATAATTGTTTACTTACATGTTTGTGTGAACTTATATCAGCAAAAAAATTTTGCTTTGGTTCTCGGTTTCTTATTCTTATGTTTAAAACTAAAAAGTATTCTCAAATGACTTCCGTTAGTGCCCAAGGGGGGGGGGTTCCATGGGACCCCCACTAATTAACTCATTAACGGCTTGGCCGATTTTAATTATTTTGGTATGAAAAGAAGCGCATTTAAAAGTCAGACAATTACAAAAGAAAAATGGCGCAAAAATCCCACGCGTAAAGCGGCCAGCGCGAAAACAAATTTTGGTCACTTAAGTGTTAAAACGTTCAAAATGAGCTACAAAATGAGTTTGCAAAGCAAATATTTCATGTAAAAACTCGGTGAATCTTGTATATGTAAATATATATTTTGTTGAGGACGAGGCCTCAACCTTGTCGTGTCAGAACAGCAATTGAACTAAAAACAAACATATCAAAAACTAAAATTACTGAATTAATTATAATTATTAGTCTATTGTTTAAACTATGGTTTTAAGTGAGAAAGTTATTTCAATTACCAGCGATAAAACCTTGTGTAAAGCGCATCGTCAACCAAAGCTTTAACTTGAGCTAATATGATGTTACAAATGCAGTTTTGGACGAAACTAATGTTAGGGTGATTCGTTTAAATACCAATAAATTTTAACGGGTAGAACACTGAAATAATGTTCTCATTTAAATTTAAAAGTAGTTTGATATTATTTTCAATTCATATACTTTTGGTGCTATGGTTTTTCATATGAAAAAATGTAAATGTTTGTTATTGGGTTTCTGCTTTTTTTAATCACCCTGTTTACAAAATTGCACGAATCACTTTAAAATGGTTATAGAACTTGTAATTAGACTATATGAGGGTGTCAGTCTGTCATATGAAACGAATTGAAAAAATCACAGCTTAATTACGTAACACACGTTTAGATAGAATTACTGAAATCAGAATGACGCGTTAATAAATGACGTCATAGATCCGTTAACAATTCTTTGAGCCCGGGGGGGGGGGGGGTTCTTGGATTTTGGTACCCATGCTCGTTCCAAAAAAAGAGGGACTAGCCTCAAATGCTGGATCTACCGCTAGGGGTATCAAATTCACAATAATCAAGTTCTAGTCCCGCTATGGGTATCAAATCAGTTGTGATTGTGACTGGATCAATGATTTTTTCTTGTATATTTTCATTTTTCTGTAATTTAGACATTTTAAAGTTATATCTTTATTCAAAAAACCGGTATTTGAGAACAGGTCCCGCAAGGGTATAATTTTCACATGCAAATTTGTCCCGTTAGGGGTATATTTCACTAAAAACTTGCCAAAAACTGTTCCCGTTAGGGGTATATTTCACTGAAAATTGGTCCCGTTAGGGGTCACCTTCAGAAACCCCTGAACGAGCTGGGTACCAACACACCCCTTAGCACCCCCCCCCCCCTCCGGGTCTTTGAGTTCAACATATGCCTTGAAACAAATATATCTATCTGTCTGTTTCAATTAACTTAGGTACTGATCCGGTTTTAATTGTTTGTTAGAAAAGGAAAAGAAGATACATAAACGTCCTCGTCAGACCTGGCAAGTTTATGCAGAACCCAAACGCAACTCAATTCCGAGTATCATTCTATTCAATTTAACCCCCCCCCCAAAAAAAAAATAACAACCCAACAAACAAACAAACGTGACTAAGAGCGACTTTCTCTCAAAGCACACAAATACGGTCCTTTGCGTTGTTCGGATCATTGTATATTAAAAAAAACACTAAAATTGAAAGAATTTGGTTCCTTCCTTTTGCTCATGTACGTGTGCTCAAAACTTTGAGAAATCTTTAGGTCTGAGGCAATTTAGTGACTTTCTTTCATGACTTTTCCGAATGTTATAGTTTTACTGAACAGACATTAGAGGCAAAGCCCATATGTATGCATTCGTAGGACAAAAGAGGAAATCCTTTCGTACTCATGCAGGTGGTAAAAGGGGAAATCCTCAGTTCCACACTCAGGTAGGGCAAAAAAGGAATCCTCAAGTAAGTAAAGGTGAAACCTTTCACCCATTTCCGTGTTTCACTAAAATGACCCATTAGTCAGAACATACACTGTAAAAATAACTGCAGTGTAATTACAGTGAAATACTGTATAAAATTAAAGTAAACTAATTTGGAAATACGGCAATTTTACTGTAAATTGTATGTTCAATATTCTAGGCCTACACACTAAAAACAACGTGGTCATTTTCCGTGGTAAGTAGTCAACTATGCACACTACTCCGTAATAGTGGTCAAATTTTGACCACAAAAAGGGTCAATTTTTACCCTTTTCGTGGTCAAAATTTGACCACTATTTCGGAGTAGTGTGCATAGTTGACTACTTACCACGGAAAATGACCACGTTGTTTTTAGTGTGTATGATGACTGAATTTAAAAATAGAGATTTTATTCAAATTTTAAAGGTCCCAGGAAATGCAAATAGAATTGATGTGGTTTGTGTCAAGTCTACAAGGAGGGGCTAGGAAGCATTCAATATTTTGGGTTGGTGATGACATCATTAGTGAAACTATTGATTTTTCAGAGAGTAATAGAAAATTCCTGGTGACTGGTGTGAATCTATTCATGACACTGACTGAAAATCAATAGTTTCACTAATGATGTCACTGGTAGTGTGTTCTTTTTTCTGGTCCTATTTATTGGAATGGAATGTCCCCGTAAAGATTAGAGTTTAGGGTTTTTTTTAATCTCTCATTTCTGGGAGCTTTATGAGTACACGGCAAAAACCGTGTTTAGAAACGTGGTTCAAATTAGTGTTTAGAGATTTGACGTGTTTAATTCCTAAACAATTGGCATCAAATGTATAACCACCTAATGTCAAATCCCTAAACATGTTTAGATTTTAAACATGTTTAGATATAAAGTGTTTAGATATTAAACCGACTTTTCAAAATGTTTAGAAACGTGGTGCAAAATAGTGTTTAGAAAAGTGTTTAATTTCTAAGCACTGTTTTTGCAGTGTATCAACATTATTTTACACTATTATGAATTTTCAATTATTCGACTTAAGTACTAAAATTTAAAGGAAAAAAATACTGTAAATTTTACAGAAAAATTCTGGCATCCATTCTGCCAACAAAAACCAGTAAAAATACAGTTTTTACATGATTTCATTCAAAGTTACTGTATATTTTACAGTTCGATGTAATATATTTTGCAATTACCTGTAAATTGTACAGTATCTACACCGTAAAAATTTGTTGACAGGACTACTAAGTTAGGGTGTTCGTAAGTGATTTTCTATTTTCGACACATTCACAATCTCTGTAATAACTCACCGAATATGTTTTTTGTGGTTTGATTAAATGTTACAGTATAGGCCTACTGTATTTTTTACCGGGTGTTGTTGGCAGAATGGATGCTAAGAATTTCTGGTAAAATTTACAGTATTTTTTAGAGTGTACAATAAATCGCATTTTTGGACGAATAAGGTAATTTTGTTTAGGCCTAAATAGTAATAATAGTGGGTTGAACAATTGATATAAATTTCTCAGTTAAAAAGTAGTTTAAAAATGGACTTCTTTTTTAAAAACTAGGAACTACATTTTTATATATGAAATCTATTTCTTTGTAGCTTTTAATATTTTTCCTCTTCCTCTCTCTTTGTTTTGACTCACCCCAGTGCTATGAATTCACTGAAATCTGTGGCAATTATGATGATCGAAGGTAAAATTATCATGTCAACCAAACTATTAAATAAAACGGAATTCCCATTGCACGGTCCAGGATGTAGCTTCTGGCGGTAGCTGTTGCTGACAATCGCAGTTAATTAGGATGACAGCTAACATATTACTGATACATGGTGGTCTCAATGTATTCCAGGTTTCCTGAGAGGCGGGTGGTCTCAGTTGGTTTGGGTAAGGACGTGTCTCTGAGAGTCTGGAGTAGGACCATAGCTTTTGCCAAAAAGGGACCCATAGCTATACTGTGCAAATTTTGGGCCAAATTTATTAACTAAATTTGGCATTTTTTCCTCTCAGTTTGAACAGGTTTTTAAGCAAATTTGGAAAATTTTTTGGCTTCAAATTGAGGAATTTTGACTAATTTTCAACAATTTAGAAAAATTCCTGGCTTCCGATTGAGAACATATTTGACTAATTTTCCCACAAAGTTTGAGAAAATTAAAAAAAAAAAAACCCGACCCATTATATAAAACCAAAATTGGGGGGGGGCCCCCCAAATTTTAAAAAAAAAAGGGGTCATTGATAACCGGAATGCTAAAATGAGATCGATGTCTGTCTTAGTCCCACGTATCTGATCCATTGTGTTGAGACCCCCCGGAGGTTTCATTAATCCTCTGAGGTCTATAACACTTTTTTTACAATATCTCTATGCATGATATAACCTCCGAGTGACCATACAGAATACTTTAGAGCCACTCAAATTTGGTAAACCATATGGTAGTTACGAATTGTTTTCTAATAATTTGGTTTGCAGTGTTGAAATTAAACATTTAAAAAGGTTTATCTACGTTTTTAGAAAGTTAAAATTAAGACATATTGACCTATCCAGGACATATATCATCAATTTTATAGAATATAGAGTATATACCAATCAGGTGAACCAAAATTGGCACACAATCCGCTTGTGTGTAAAGCTTTGCAACGTGTTGGCCCTCTATTTATATTTATTTGTCCTTTGGGATCCTTTTGGAAAAATCAAAAAAAAAAAACAGTTTCTTTTCATTGAGGTAGTCCTAAATAAAACCTAAATGGTAAATATGCTTTTAATTTTTTTTTAAAGGAATTTCCCGAGAACATGGCGCACGCGGGCTAACTGGTTCAGTAAAACAGTTGCACACTATATTTGACTAGCAAATTATTATTTATAAAATGAAAAACATCGATCATTATATTTTTTTAAATGAAATTTTGGATCTCTGAGGCTTTTTTTTCCGAACCAAATGCAAACAAATAAAAACGAAATGCAGTTAAATTGCTCCAAAATCCAAAGTTGCTCGCGTCCTACTACCTGGAAAACAAACTTGTGGTGTTTTTTTGCCTTGCGCGTTTATTATACCTATTGGTATTTTATTTTAGATGCTGTTTTTCTTCTGAGTTTTGCTACATTCATTACATTTAGAGCTCATATACACTACATAGGCGGGGCCCCTCGACATGGTAAAAAGACAGATATATTTTGAACTACAGTACAATGGTTGCCCGGAATGGTTGACCCCGGCCCTATAGCCCCAGGATTTATTGGGGGGGGGTGCGGATGTTGCCCCAACGTGGGACCCGTGTATTTTACCGACAAACCATTTTTTCGGCTCGCTAACGAAAACCTCGCAGGTTGCCCCAATTTTTTTTTTACCGTTGTTCATCCTGATCTGAAGATGGGGGGTTGGGGGGGGGGGGGGGGATGGTTTGGAATAGACATCATCGGCGTATAACTAGAATTTCGCGGTATTCTCGGCTTTCGCTATTCCGGAGGGGTTTTGGGGTTTGTTTGGTTCCTTCCGGAACCTTATTCGGGCGTCTTTGGCGATGGAGGTGGGGGGGGGGCTTTTTGTGAATGAACAGTTTAAATGGCCGATCGATTGCGCGGGTAGGAGTGCTCTAATTTTTTTTTCAGGTATGGATGTGCGGCCCTATTTTGTCCCACTTGGTGCCTGAACACTTATTTGTGTCCCAAAGGAAGGTAGAGGTCTAGGAACTAATTTTGTGTGAAATTTGCCGGATTGGGACCGAACTTTTGGCTAAGTTGAGCTTTTTGAGCAAAAGTTAACCAAATGAGACCTTATGAACTGTCAGCACTGAATTGTAACTTCAACGGGGTCCCCTCGGGGGACACGTATCCTATTAAAGATATTTTAAATTTACAATATTATACGGATACGGGCATCTGCCAACAAAATAGTAAATGTTTAGTATAACTCTAAACAACTTATTAATTAAAAACTCTTGGAAATGGGTGTATTCGGTGAGTTATGCCAGAGCTTGGGAATATGTAGGTATAAAAAAAGCAACGGATGCCCACACCAACCTAGCACACCTGCCTGTACTTTTAGACCATCTGTTAAATGTAATTATACTTTTTACGGTAGGCGGATTAGTTTGTAGAATGAATCTGCGTATAATACTGTAAAAATGTACACAAGTACAAGAAAATGACGAAAAAGCAAAGTACTTTTTACTTTTACGGCACTTCTATAGTTTTACTTCTTAACCACCTCAATGGAATTTTACAAAACACAGTTGTGGATTGGGGGTGGGGGTGGGGGGGCTCCTGGAGCCCTACATCCATGAAAAGGAAGTTCCCTTGGAATACTCCGGCAAAACCTCACGGGATATAGATATTGCTCTAAGAAACATTACTATTAGTGAAGAAAAAAATCAAAATATTGAATCGGTTTAGATTAGGGAGTGCCAATTTTGGTCGGAAAAGTAGCCATTTTGCCGCTTTCTCCTCCACATGTTGCACTAATACCGTTTAAACAATGGCTTTTTATATGCGTTAAAGGCACTGTCAAGTGATCCACCCAACGAGTCGAAATATTTTGAAATTCGCAGAATAGCTTAAAAGTGAAAGATTGAGTATGTACAATTCTCATCAATTATCTTTTCCTTCCATTTGAAAAATTGACAGAAAATGACGAAAAGCAGGGTTCAAAGATATACATACCGTATCTCCATTCAATTAGGCCTACGTTGTTGTAGTACGTGTCGTGCGCGTGCGACAGTATGACTAAAAAATCAAATTTTGGCCTTATTAAGTATACGACGCTGCTTTCGGTCTTTATCACTTGCAGGGTTATGTTAGACACCCGAACTGGTCACAAACATGAAACATCAGGTTGTTGATAGATTTTTTTTTTGATTTCTGATTTAGCAAATCACTGATAGTGCCTATAAGATAGACCAAATTACAATAAATTGGGTGCTGAATACTTTTTAGAATTTTTGTGGTGCCCTTTTCCGGACCACGTATTTCCCCATTCGTTGTACATGGAAATGACTTATCAATCAATCAATCTTTCAGTGTGGTCATCATAGAATACGCACAAACAATATGAAATAATAATTATGTAAATAATGCAGTACAGTGCAAATTAATCGTTACAATTTTACAAGTAAAGATGATTAAATAATACATTATGAATCAACTGGATCAAATTACTAATTTTACATCATTTAGTAAGTTGATTTCAGGTTTAAAAAAAACCATGAAATCGTTGAATGTGAGTGGCTTTTAAATATACAAAGTACAGTAAATTTGTCTTTTTTAAAATATGTAAAATTAACTTTTTTAAAACAAAAGAAGCCTATTATTAAACCAAAATATACAACACACGTAAGTATTCCACATCTCACATCATTACACAAACAGACACAACCCAAAATTCGCAACACACGTAATACACGACGCGCACTGTACAACAGCGCTAAGTCCCGAACACCCCCCGCCCCGCCCGATTTTTCCTTACTGGGCATTTAATTCCTATAAATTTAATACTAGAGGATAGCTTAGAGTTTACTCATTTCTATTGGCATCAAATGAGTACCAACATTCGCATATGAAGTCACTACATGACCTCATATATTTGAAGAAAGTAGAAATAGTATGGGAATTGATATTATTTCGCATTTGGTACTGACTCAAACAAACTGTTTTGTGAACTTAAAAGTCCATATCTCAAAATGAACGCTAAAATATCAGTTTTCTAGCTTAATTCTCAGCTCACAATTTTCAATTTACACAAACGGACCAGGTCATCCAAATAAACCTAACAAAAAGCTACATGTCATGTTAAGATTAGCAAATTGGGGCTTATTTTTTTCTATTTATTTAGTTTTTTTGTTTTTTTTACTTTCATTCACTACACATCAACAGCACATTATTTATTTTTTTCTATTAGTTTAGCACGTAGGCCAAACATTGTCAATTCGATCAGGCATGCAATCACCAACATAGTGCACGGAATCCCTTTTGAGTGCTTTTTAAGTTCCCATAAATTGGAGATAAAAGGATTTTAAATATGCATTTCACCATAATCCCACAACACAGTAGATAAGGTATCAGACCGCGTGTACACAAAATCGGTATGTTCACGTAACTGTTACCCAATGTTATTTGGCATAACTTGACACAATGTATTTATGGAATATTGGATTACGCGTCTTCACACGTGGCCACAAATTACAATTAGGTGCTAATCTTGAGATTAGAGCGTGCGATCGATTTCAACGATATCCCATACCCAGTATGAGGTATTTTTAGACTGTCATCATGTACAGATACTGAAGTTACAAGCTTTAAAAAACGATAACCAGCTTTTGGACAATTTTGACATAATGTATTATGGTGATAGTAAACTACTCGATTCTTCCAACGGGGACATCTCGCAAACGAGCCTACTGATGTAATATGTGCGATTTGTTCATTTAGCTTCGCGGGGGTCGCAACGGCGACAACCCAAGCAAAATGGTCCTTCTTCAAAATACATCCTACGTATTCTCCATTACAATATCCCTAATTACCTTATTATTATATACGGGTTTATATATTATATATTTACAACAGTGGGAAAAGTCAAAACCTAAAAAGTATGCCTAGATTGCCTCATCCATTTCACTAATTAAAAATTAACACCCTGCACCAAGTAGGGAAGCCGAAACAGGAATACCTAGCCACTTGAAGTGGTCAGAACCATCTCGCTAAAATAGGTAACACTCGGATCTCAAACAACTTACGAGATTTTAATTCCTCTTCAAAAACACTTTCTCTGCTACAGATCTCTCGAAAATCACTAAGAATTCCAATGTTTGAAACATTTTTTGTCCGATTATTTCCAATATATTGCGTATTGATTCAAAGCAATCCTTCTCGCTTCTACAATCCCGTTTCTATCTCCCTACAAATTCCATGGCAATTTGCGTGGTTGAAACCTAAACAAATAAGTTAAAAAAATGCTCCTATGAAACAACTCGCACGAACTGACGACAGCAATATGAAGGCTCCCGCCCTCCATACCTCCCTCATAAAAAACATACAATATTAGTAGTTTGCGTGTTACCAGTGTAATAAACAATTATCGAATAAAACAAACTGGACAAAACAGGCCGCCCAAAATTTCTAAATCGCAAACCGGACCTTCAGACATGCAAAGTCGGACCTTGAAACATGTGAAAGCGGACCTTTGTCCTTTGTTTTTTGGGGGGTGGGGTGCATCGCACCCCGCACCCCCCCCCCCCCCCCCCCCCCGGCTACAGCCCTGGGTTGACCCCAGCCCCTTCGGCTTGATTACACGAATATGTATCTTAAAAAGGAGGGAAAATCCATGGACTTTTTTTAACACCCTTTATAGCAAAATGTGATTGGAAGGAAATAAAATTATTTGAAGTTATCCCTCTGCAATAATCCTTTTATAGAACTGACGCTGTGATATGTGAAATGTAAAATGTTTCTTTAAGTGCGAGGCTTTGACTGGTATCGGAAGTCATTTCAGCTTCGTTACAAACATAAGAATTCGAAAAAAAAAAATGATCATAATAGGGAATAAAAATAGAACCTTACACCTGGTTACCTTGTTAGGGTTCGTTTGATGGGATGATTCATTAAATCATTCTGCACGTTGAGAAAGCAGACTCTAACAATTTGTTAGCATTGAGATATCGGTAAGTAAATGTACTTCGCGAAATTTTCCATGTTTTTATAAGATAATTACTATTTGTGTACTATTATGTTCATTTCCTATCAACAGTTTACAGAATCCTGACGGTATATTATTTAGATTTACTCACATGCACTCCAGACCATTGATTTAGTCAATGGTTTGGATTATTTTGTAATTCTAGTGGGGCACTCGTGGCGTGCAATACATTAGTACTATCATTTAAAGGCACTATCAGTGATTTGCTAAAATTTAAAAAAATCATCAAAAATCAGATTTGTTCATGTTTGCATTTGTAACAAGTATACCCTGCAAATAATAAGACCTAAAAGAACCTAATAAGGACAAAATCGGGTATTTTAGTCACGTTTACAGACAGAAAATACAAACTATAGGGAATATCTTGCACTTGCTGTCTGCAGAAACGACCGAATTTGCATGCTAATTAGAGCAGACACACGTGCATATGTAGGCCTACATGGTAAATTTGTCATTTTTTTCTGTGTCAAACTTTTTTTGGACGACTAAGGAAATTTATTTCATAGAAAGTGGAAAATATTACCTGTAGGCAAATATCATGAATATGTTTCATGAAGATGAGACAAAGTGTTTGATACAGGATACAATTGAATGAATTGACATCAATAAGTCAAATTGTCTGTGTTCATTTAGCAAGGTGAAGCCACACACTTAAAAATACGAGGTCAAAAATATGCACCGACTAAATATAAAATTACCCCCATTTGAGTGAAGACAACTAATTTTAGGGTTAACTATGACCACCAAAAGAGTTATTTCAACTCAAATGGGGTCATTTTATTTTTAGTCGGTGTATATTTGACCACGCATTTTTAGTGCGCAGTGGAAAATGCAACTACGTTAACGTTACATTAACTACCGAATTATCTATGTTTAAGAAAAGCACAATATCATACACCTTTTCTAGATTTTGCATTTTCCCGCCAAAACCTGGTAAAAGCTCATTTTTGCCAAGTGGTTAAAACCACGTTTTTTTTTTACTTGCGATAAGAACTTGCGAACCCTGAGTTCAGATCACAAAAATAATTATCGTTTCAAGCTGAGTAACATATATTTGAGTTAGCATCACCCAAAACCCCTATATGTGACATTTTGTGTAAAAACATATTACATTGTGTGACCAAAATGTTAAATAATGGCTAAAATTACTAGCTCAAAGCTACACTTGCATGGGGTACCCACTCAAGGACTCCCGCATGGGGTGATGAATCCAGATAGCTCTATATAGATCGCAAAAAATTTTGCTTTTATTTATTTAAAGACACTATCAGTGATTGATAAATCAGTAAAATCGAAAAAAAATCATCAAAACATCAGGATTTTTAGCCTGTACGTAACAAGTACAGGTAATCCTAACATACCCGCAAATGATAAGACCAGAAGCAACCTAATAGGACAGAATCGGATGTATTTTAGTCATACTGTCCGAAAGGACATCTACTACAACATCGTAATTGAAGGGAGAATCGTATCTGGGAACGCTTGCCGTTTTCTTCCTTCTTTCAATTCTACAGCTGGAAAAAGGTGAACTTATGAGAATTCGAAAGACTATCCTTCACTTTGAAGCTATCTGCAAATTTCAAATATTTTTCAAATTCCAATGATAGGTCTTAGTCTTAGTAATGGTTCCATCCACAAGTCTTTTACAACAATTCTTTTTTTTTTGAAAGCCAATACAGGTCTTTTGAACAAAATGCACTGAAAACAAAAGCACATATATATATTTAAATTGACTCAGAAATGACAGTCAAGAAGTGGGAATATTAGGCCTATTAATAACGATTATTCTTCCTATTTGGCTTGAAAGTTTTCAATTTCAATTTCAATTTATTTCACCATATACAAAGTACGAGATTCATGAAAATAACAGTACAATGGTGGGGAGACCAAAAATGAGCAAAGCTCGAAACATTAGGTCATCCGGCAAATGTTGCAAATATAAATAAGTTACATAAGTCTTAAATTCTAAATATATAAGTGCAAGACAATTACAAACACGGAACAAAGCAAAGAAAGTGCAATACAAGACCAGCCAAAACATGTGCAAGGAAACAGAAATGTTGGCAATGATGATGGCAATAAATGATAATTACTTAATTGTATATTAATGTAAATAGAGATGAAGTTACCTGTAATGTGATAAGAGATAATTCTTATATATAATTTTTCTTGAAAATTTTAGCAGACTTTGCGTTTCTAAACTCGGGATTGATGTTATTCCAATGCAGAGGTCCTTGTCTTCTGATTGAATTCCTTGCTAAATCATACCTAAAGTTATATGGACGGTAATGTAAGGAAATGCGAGTGGGGTATCCATGAATGTCTCTATTTGTAGCAAAATAATTTGTAAAGTTGTTAGGGATATTATTACAAGTATAATTATACATAAATAAACCAAGAATCATTTTATGAATATCATAAATGGTTATGGTTTTAAACTTTTTAAATAAAGGTGGGGTATGCTCAAGGCAATGTGAATTTTAACATAGTCTCATGATTTTTTTTTATCTTAGATTAGAATTTGAAATCCATAAGATTTAGTTTTAAATCTAAATATGGATTGGTCCCTAATCACAATCTTTTGGGATTTATTTTAAATCCCTGTAATTTATTTAGAGTGTAATAATTTAAACTATGTATGACACTAAGTAACAATTTGCTATTGTAATTTGCAATAATGAAAGGCACAGTTGTATTGCATATGAAGATGGTATTTTCAGCTTATAATTTAAGGTGTGAATTAATGCAATGGTATGCATGGATTATAAAGATGCAACAAACAGGCTTTCATGCGATTATGACTTTCAATCTTGATGTTTAAGAATAAAAAAGTAACATTTTAAGTTAGCGTGGAAAGACTTGCTGAATAGCAATGACTCTTGGGCCTAATTAAAATAGAATTTTATTTTCGTAGGTATATTAGTCTCAGGTTAAAGCAATGGAGAAGATGTGACAAGTCCGGCTACAATTAACTGTAAAGAATAGGGCACTCGATTCTATTGACTCTTCACGCAATATTAGTTTCACGCTTTATTCGGTTGTCTATGGAGCCCGGCGGACTATAATTACTTTCACACTGGGTTTCCCCATTTGATTTAAACCAGAAAACTTAAATGTCCTTAATTGTTCCATGACACATTAGGCTACAATCATTTTGAAAATTCAGCTATAATTATAATATAATTATAGCGTTGAAAAAATTTAGATTCAAACTATATACGCCCTCAATTTGGTTAAGAGTGCTTCGTGAATCTGGTCCCTGATTGTTTGTTAATTTTGCAAATTTTCATCAAAAGACCGCATTACGGTTTCACCTACTTTTAATTACTGGATAATTTGACTTTCTCTCCACTCAAAGACCCTTTTTGGCACGTTCTCTGTCACCGAATGCCCCTTCGTTTGAAAGTGCCAACCTTACTCCGGTATATATATATATCCAATATGTGAGTGCCCCCTGAATGGCATCATCCTATCGTGAGGTTATTCAGTGGAGTTGGAAAATAAAATCGTGTGACTCTTAATGCAAAACGATCTTGCCACAAAATTAAGAAATAAAGGGTGATGCAGTATCCTTTATGGGCGAATAATGTGTCCGAGGTCGGAAAAAAATAATAATGGACGAGGCGCAGCCGAGTCCATTATTTTATTTTTTTTCCGGCCGAGGATACATTATGAGCCCATAAATAATACTGCAAACCCTTTATTTCTATTCTATTACCGAAAACAGCGTGATGTAATGAAAAATGCATTCGCGACCCATTATTGCAGAATAATGGGCAGTAAACTGACCAATCAGAATGCTGTATTTTCAATAATGGGCAGCAGAGGTAATAGAATACAAAATATTGGTGTATTCAGTTCAGATTATTGATTGGGATGCCGCCACTTTTCAGTGCGGGTAATCTTCAGTTGGTACTTTTACAACTTTCCCACAATTTGTTACAAAATCCGTAAGTGAATTTCCCGAAGTAAAGACAGTTAATTAAAAATCTATTTGGAAAGAAAACGGATGTGTATCATTTGAATATCTATTAAAGGAATGAATAAATAAAATGACCTTTGCTTTTTCTTTTGACTTTTTTTTTCAGATTTACTTGGATTACGTATTCATGTGAGAGGTCGTCTGCGGATTCTACTAGTCATCCGGCGAAACAAAACTCCAAATCAATAACAACCGCGTAAATATTGATATACAAATTACTTCATTTAGCGACTGATCAGAGAACACTGATGTAAGGTACTTTTCAAATAATTTACCTGGGTCTAGAAATCGGTCAATCTTTTCACTTCCCACTTTGCTGACTTCCTTAACTGCCCTTCAGGACTAATTTACAATATAGCAAGTCTTTGAGTTTCTTTGGAAAAGTAATAACCAAGCCATTTACGCCGAATTGATTCCGCACAAAAGAACAATTGTAGGTTTGTTTTCCATACGTAGCTCAGTCTGTGGTTGCTTCGGTTTATCGACCAATTGACGTGGCCAGGTAGAACGTCATTCAAGTGTATTGTTGAAGTTTCTGGTAGCAGGACGGATATACAAGTTGCACAAAATAAGGAAGTTATGCAAATGTTATTGTTGTGTTGGAATGATGGCTTTAGAATTATCCCAACAGACGTCATCCAGCGAGATTAAGGGGAAGTTCCACACTCACAAACAACAAACCGTTATTGTAGTTGAGAACAGGAGAGCAGAAAACGAGTTGGGAGTTGTAAGCGACAGTTGTACTGATACTAGTGATAGTGCGGGCAGCATTGCAAGAAATTTGGTAAGCTTGTTGTTAATATTAAGAGTTGGTACATTTTGTGACCCCACTTTTCCTGCTCCCAGTCCCAGTCAGCAGCCTTGACGGAATAAAATACAGTAAATTCCCTGCACTTTATTCCGTCAACTTCAAGGCTGCTAAATTCAACTGGGAGCAGGCAAAGTGGGTGCAGTAAATGTACCAACCCTAATATTAATTGCATGATACACCCCATACACAGCATTGCAAGCCTAAAGCTACATTTATGTCTTTTGTATTCACCACATAAGTCATTAAAACTAAAAGTGTCCACATGTTGTTATACTCTATCGTAAAATACTATTTCATGATTGAGGTTATATTTTGTGTCGTAATATCGTGTGTGTTCGAGTGGTGGCTTTGTGTGTGTTTGTTTGTGCATGGGGAGTGTATATGTGTATTTGTGCAGGTATTCGAGGTGTGTACATGTCTGTATACATGCGTGAGAGCTTGTGTGAAAGTTTCATGTAAGAACAAATAAGGTACTTGCACGGAGGTCGAAAGATTAATTTGGCCAAACCTGTTCTCCAGACTCTAGAACAACCCAACTACAAAAGCACCTGCAGCTGTAGAACTACTGCAGCGGAACTTCATGGTTCAGGTGAATCAGATGTAATGTGTTTTAGCTTATTTTACCAAAGACTTGCTGGTGTCAAACGATTCGTTTGAATGGTTTAATAGAGATTGACGATACCTTATATGATTCCTAATGACGATCCCGTGATTCTTTGCATTTTCTATCTTTGTATAGCATTATTCCGTTGGAAACTTTCCTTACCAAAGCTTAATATGGGGGGGATTTTTTGTACAAGAGTCTTAAACTGCACGCATTTTCGGGCGCCAACCCATCCCAAATCTCCCGCTTAATTAATGCACGGCTTCACGGAATCTTCCACGGTATACGTGCACTCTCAGAACTTGGTTAAAATTTTAACCAACATGTAGTTAACAGGGAACAGCCCAACAAAAGTAAATTTGTACCCATTGTGGGTAAAAGGATATTATTTTAGCATTTTAGTGGGCAAAGTGCCCATTGTTGGTAAAAATGCCTAATCATCTGATATTTTACTTTTCAACAAAGGGGTAAAAATTTACTCAACGTGGGCGTCACCTGTTGATACATGTTATGTAAAATTTTAAACAACCGTTCTGAGAGTGTGGTGGAACCCCATTTAAAGAAAACTTCTATACAATCTGAATCTTGATTGCCTCTTTCTTCTTCTGCTCTTTATACCAGCAGTCCCAGGAATACACTATCAACGGCATTGAAGCCAAAGTGATAACAAACGGAGCCAAGCCATGCCTGACGGTACACAATCTCAAGGTTAAGCCTTAGCCCTATATCCTGATATATCATCTAGTCAAAACGTGTCTTATTTGACTAATTAAATATTAGGCCTCACATTATTTTTTTTATAGCCACACATAGTGCTAAAAAGTGGGTTTGAATTAATTAGAAGCTTTAAAGATTTTCGGATTAATTTCATAATTGCAAAATATTTCTAAAACTTGAAAACTTTGGACTTTTTAATTACAACATTCGTCAAATTACTAATTAGCAAATGGCCAATGTGTACTTAAATTCACCATTTTTGTGCGGACTAACTAATTCTAGTCATTTGACGAGTCTAAAGTCGTCCCTTAATTATCAATTATTGCATCTTGACAATTAAAATCGTCGCAGTCATTAATTAGAGTCCATTTTCCAAGTGTAAATTTAGAGGTATGAAATATTTTGTAATCATGAAAACTACTTTCAAAAATGGTAATGTTATCTTTTCAGCATAGCAAACATGTTACCAGCATTGAAGTACATTTTTATTGAAGATAAGACCAGTGATTTGCCTACGACTAATTTTAAAAAAATCTTTTTGTTTCAAAGAACTTTTGTGAACTAATTAATATTTCATCAATTGTCCAATTACTAACCTTTTACTTAATACAAAATAGTAGCTACTATATTTAACTTACAAGTGCTACTGAGGTACAAAGTCAAGAGGAATCGTGGCGCAGGGTGGAATGGAGTACAGACTTTTTCTATCGGCGGTCGATTTTGTTTTGTTTTATGAGAACTTCAGCCATAACTTCTGGAGGGTATGCAGTGTAATTTTCTAGAAATCAATAGGGTCGTTGCCACTCTCAACATTCTTCAACATACCATAATTTATGTTCTATATAATCCGAGTTTTAAGCACGAGGATCTACTCGACGGGTTCTTTATTGATTTGATCACACAATCCAATGATTAACCAACAAATCCAATATGGCCACTATGGCCACTCCGAATCCAGTATTCCCCGAAATTATTCATTGACCATAACTCCTCAAGTATTTGTGATAGAGGATAATTCCTGGGCTCAATACCCAGTAGGAACTCATATCTGTGAACATGCTTTAACAATCAGATGGCAGCCAATATGCCTGCCTTTTCAAGATCTTAAATACACCCTACAAAATGTCATAATTCATAATATAATCTGCCGGTGTGAAAGAGATATGGTCCGCAGGAACCACAGTCCGGGCTCCATAGACGACACGGAATAAAGCGTGAACGAATGTTGCGTGAAGATCAACTAAATCGATTGGCCTATTGTTCAGCATTGTTTCCGGACTGTGTAGACCGGTCGGACCATATCTCCTGCCACACCTACATTTTGAATTTAAGCAGTTGTCAAAACGAGAAATGCAGATACGAATTTTTAATGTTCAAAAGACATCCATCTCATACTTGAATTTAAAAACTTTAAATAATAATTTGGGATCTATAAAAACTTTTAAAAAAATTAATTTTTTTCCCTCACTCCCCGCCTAAAAAATCCGAACGATTTAAATGGCCATCATGTGCTCAAAACTTGCTTCAATGACGCGCCAAGCCCGCTGGAATAATCTCTCAAACTTCCACATCTGCTTCGTTCCTCACTGCATTAATTACGGACCCAGCAGTGGCATAGCCATCTTTTTTTCAGGGGAAAAAAGGGGGGGGGGGCAAGATCCCCACAGGGTGAAGGGGGGAGCTTCCCCTGCCTCCCCCCTGGCTACGCCACTGAGACACAGGTCAATAAGCAAACACATTACGCCAACAACGCTCCTGGCATTTATTATTATAATTTCACCTACAATACAGATGTATCGTAATTGTATAGGTTTTAAAATTAAAACATTTTTTGCATGTTACGAAACAATATTCCAGATAAGGATTCAAAATGGGGCAAATCGAATCACATACCTAATTTGAGCCACCTATTTAAAATAATTAGTGATGTAAACTGCACTATAATTAATACAGATACGATAGGGGTTTTAAATCTCTTTATGTAATAATATATTGGCTGCCATCTTGAATTTCGAAGATTTCGTTTCGGTTTATAGAGAAATCCCAAATAAAGGTTTCTAGTGTATCAAATCAATCTCAATCATAAGTATAAAGCATATCAATATAGACACACATCAAGCCTCTCCACTGCAAATATTGAGAACATCGACTTGTCCGGTCCCTATGTGTTCGAAATTCTTCTATAGGTGTGCTAAAAAAAGTGTGTTCCTTGTAACAGAGTTTACCAAATGCAGAACATATTTTAGTGTTTAGGATGTATTCTGTATATCCACACATAGGTCTACTTGAAGAGTTAGAACGTTTTAATGATTCTTCCGAGTGCATATTGACTTTTGAGCAACCACCGTGGCTTTTTGTGGCAAATGTAAACACGGAGTACCGCAAAATGTATCTATCATAAATACTAAGGGATTTGTAGTGATTTTGAACAGATGGAAACAGCCCATATTGGGTTTGTTCAAAAATGCCACTGCCACCAAAAATTTTGGTTTAGGTCCTATAAATTAAAACTACCATAGAAAAGTCTTTAACTACTTTCATTTCCATTCAATCCTTCAGGCTGTGTGCACAAACTCCATCTGATAACACAACTATTCTACTGCAATTAATTTTGCAGAGCACAAAGCAAAGCGTTTTGGCTTGTAACAGGTGGTTTAGACATAATTTGAATATTGTCCACGAGACACGTGGTCCGTGATTATGCAAACTAACAAAGACAAAACATGCAAAATGGGGGGGGGGGCAATATGCTAAACTAGGAAAGGGGGCGCAGTTCTCGGCTTCCTAGGTTTCAGGTTTTGCTGGTTAGCTGGGGACTGGTTGGGGGAGGAGGCTGGTAAACCGTGGTTTTGGCCGTGGGTTCATGTGGCTTTGTTGTGAGCTTCTTTCTGTGCAGAACCTTATCATCGGTCGCTCTGAGCATTTGTTAACCGCGGTGGGCGAATTGTATGTATGAATTGAAGCAGACGTTTTCCTTCAAGTTTGTTTAGATTGTTTGAATTGATGTCCAAAATGAATTGTAATTCCGTTGCTGCATGTTCAGGCGACCCTTGGCAAGTTTTTTATGTTGACTGTTGACTGGAATAAGTTGGATTCATCTATCTTATCTATCTATTTTCCAATCCATTACATCACCAGTAGTAGAATAATGTTGTACCAGGGTGAAAAAGGTGCTTGGTCTAGAACAAAGATCAACAATGTGTGCAGGAATAAAAGACTGGTGCAAGTAAAAGAGGTTCGTGTGGCTAGCTATCGGTAGTGTGAATGGCTTCAGGCGACTCCCGAAAATCTCCAGTGACTAGCTGAACCCATAAGCTGTAGGGGTGTTTCCAGATGCAGATGACACTTAGAAAAACCTTTGCTGGTAAGAGAAATTCTACATGGACAGTGGTGCTGTTGTAGCTTTGTTGGTGGTAGCCCCTAGTTTGCTGGTCTGATATTTACCACAAATGCAAAAGTTTTGTAATGTGCCACGGGAATGAATGTCCAGATGAATGTAGAGTTTTCTTGACACTTGCTTGGAATATGACGCCAGGGATTTACAAATAATGCAATTTCCTTCGCGAACAATTCCTTTCGTTTTTGTTTATTTTATATTAATATTCTTGTTTATGGGTTGATTTTTTAATTTTCATGTATATAGTTTTCATGTGTTTAATTTTTTTGTAATATGTAATTGATATGTGTTCATTTCTTATTTTATTATTTAGTTTTATTTTAACTATTTAGTCATCTTAATTTGTTATTTTCACAATTTTTTTATTTAATAACTACTTTTAACTTTACTTTATATTATATTTTGTGTTGATTTTTAGTTCTATTGATTTTTCATTATTTTTCTTTTCGATTTTTAGTTATAATGTAATATGTATTTATTCAACATTTTTGGTTTTTAAAAATTGTAATGTGGGTATATGCTTTGTTTTATTTTTACTTATTTATTCATCTTTATTTTTGTTTATTGTGAAGTAAGTTTTTTTTTCATTTTAACGATTTATATTATTATATTTTGTGTATATGGCTTTGATTTTATTAATTTTTAAATACTTTTTATTATCCTCCCGTTGTATTTATTTATTTTCTTACCATTTGGGCTTTTATTTTTTTAATTATTTGTCGTTTCTTTTCATTATTGTGTACGATTTTTATAAAAGTTTATTTGGTTCCATTTAATTTTATTCATTTTATATTTCATTCTTTCAGGGAAGGCGCTATATTAATATCTGTGATTTTTTATTATGTGGGGGGGGGGCGTTGTTATTTTAAGCATTTTATTTTAATGGATATTCTACTAGTGTACACGGATTTTATATTTGGTTTTATTTTAATTCTTTGTTATTATTTTCTCATCTGTTTATTATTATTTTTCGTTTTAATTTTTTATTTCTTTCTATTTGTACTGATTTTTTCTGTTCTTTATTGTTCATTCCTTTGTTATTTTTAATTAATTTTATTTGTGTTAATTTCTTTTGTTATGCCTTTGCCTATATGTATGACTTCTGGTGTGGTCATGGTTGCGAAAAAAAAACGCTCTGGTACACCCCACACATTACATTTTTAAAAATACAATTAAAGAAATAACACACCCCTACCCCGCCCACCCCCCCCCAAAAAAAAAAAAAATCAGCCCGAAGTAGAATTCGAACCCATACCAACGGGTTCTATCTTGACGAATCATATTTAAGGAATTAATTGACAAGTCTGCAGAGCCATCGAGTTAAGCCAAACCAGAGTAAGCTTTGCCAACATTTCAGGCGCCCACTAGCTGTGTAACGTTTCGTCGCTAGTGTTACCAGCAACGCATTCTGGTAATTTTTCAATGCAAACACGTATTACTACTACGCCGGGGTTTACTCTTACTACTTCTCACTACTACTGCCGATCTTCAGAGAGAGGTTATTGCGAGATACATATTTATCATCTACAAAAAGAGTCACTAGTATAGTTTCGTTAGTGTCAATTACCCTAACGGGGACTTCCTCTTTAGCTCTATCAACTGCGCGCTCGACTTGAGACCGATGGGTCCCGGGTTCGAATCCCGGTCTTGGCGGGACCGAGAAATAAGTCGCTGGTATAACTCGGTGAGTAATTAGATATTTTTACGGTTTGTACGTCAAAGTTCGTGACAAATTTGGTGGCAAGCGGTGGGATCGACAATGACTTGGCAGTTACGTACCTTGTATCAAAAGAGGCAGGAGTTTAAGGCACGGGACCTCACTTGTGAGGCAAGGGAGTAATGTCACGAGGTATAGTTCGTTAGTGTCAGCTTCAATATGACCAACGGGTGGAATTCTCTTTAGCTCTATTCACAGTGCGCGCTCGACTTGACACCGAGGGGTCCCGGGTTCGAATCCCTGTTGCTTGGCGGGACCAATAAATAAGTCTCTGGTATATCTCAGTGAGGAATCAGATGATGGATGGGCGTTAATCTACCATCGGCTTGGGAGGTCCTTGGACATATTTCAGCTAAAAAACACAACTAACTTCTATCATCTACAACAATATTTCAGCTAATAAACACGAACATAGGCCTAATGATCATTGGGGGGGAAATTACTACGGTCGATCGTTAGAAAAGAGGTATGGCGAGATACAGTATTTAGCATCTACAAAATATTTCATCTAAATAACAAACACGAAAAGACATTATCCATCTACAAAAACCTTTCAGCTAAAAAACATTAACATAGCCCGATAATGATCATTGGGGGAAATGACACACAAAAATTTTCGTCCTTCGAGAGTCGTCCTTTCGGGCACTGCAAACCATGATATCATTGGTTAATTTCGTCAAAATCTCTTTCCGGTCAACCCCCACTATTTAGTCTTGACACGTCAAGCGGGACGACCACAACCAATAGCTCTAACCAATGGCGTGTCTAGTCAGAGCAACCTTGGACTGCCGGCTATTACCACCACGAAGGAAACTTACCCAACTACCCTCCTACGTTAAAAATCGCCCGAGGGAAACAACATCACTATTTCCTTTTTTTGCAGCACATTTTATTTCAATACACGTATAACGCGATTTTAAAACAAATCCCTCTCTCTAGAAAGCGCATTTTTCAGATACTTCTTTAAAGCCGTGATAGCTGATCGTCATACTTCAAAAACTTCAAAATCCGTAAACAAACCCAAACTTTCCATTTAAATAACAGGCCAAACAAATTTTAAAAAAACAAAACCGTTTTTTTACCCAAAAAAACTTAAGCTAAAGATTACAGACCGACATTTTCTAGGGGCAAAACCCAGCACGACAGGTAATTTGCCGTACCTTTTCACTATTCACACCGGCCGAAAATCGTAACCGACACATTTACACGACCAAATCCGCGTACAAAAAAACGGCCCCCAAAATGGCCCGATAAAAGTCAGATACTGTCGCTTACGCGACCGATACCTAGAGTCTTTCCACATGCTTTTGCTCGCCATATGCAGTAAACATAGGCTTTCGTGAAATCATGTTTCGAAGGCCTATAGCGTCTGCAGATGTCTGCCGATGAGTATGAAACTCACCAATAGTCCCCTTGGGCTTGACAGTCCGGTACAATGGTGGACAATAGGACACTCGATTCAGTTGACTCTTAACACAACCTTAGTTTTCCACGCTGTACTCTGTTGTCATTTGGAGTCCACATATAAAAAAAAATCCTGCCGGACTCAAGTCAATCAATTCATTTTATTCGCACCACATCTTCAGTGATTTAAACCCAAAAAACAAAGTAAATACAAATAATGATATTAAAAAATTAAAACTAACAATTGTTTTAAGACCGATTGACATTACGCAAGTTGGCTAATGAAGTCCAATAATATGATATTAGCCATACATAACAAATCTGATCTATTAGGTATTAAATAATTGGGATATCGATTATACGTGATAATCTATAGTATTGAAAAAATGTGAGTGAAGGTGTTAGTGGGCGAAGGCCATTACGATCAAGTGACCTTTAGGATTGACCCCAACCATTGGGAGATAAAACTTATTTGTGAGCCAGCAAGGGTGCGACAAAACAAGAACAGGACAAAACAAGACAAGATAAAAACAAGACCGAACAAAACAGGACAGGACAAGGGGTAACATGAGTGAATCACATTGATGTAAATAACATAATGGTAAAAACATAGAAGTAAAGATGGCAAAGCTGATGTGAGCTATCTGTATGAAAAAAAAAAAATCAGAAATAATGCAACGATCTTTGGCCTACAGGATGATACGTAGGCTAGAAAATGAGAATCGGACTCTGATTACTTTCACAACTGTTTTCTATCGCTAGATTTTTAGTTTATTAGGTCCTAACCCAATAATTTGTTTGAGGGTGTGCAAAATTTGGTGCAGTGGCATTTTTGAAAATCCAATATGGCTGCTACCATGCCCCAAATCAGTAAAAAATCCGTAAATGTTTCTGATAGAGACAAATTTTTGGCGGTACTCCGGTGTAATGCAATTTGATCATTACATTGCAACAAAAATCCAATTTGGCTGCTCAAAAGTCAAATACGTACTCGGAATCATTAAATTGATCTTAACTCCTCAAGTATACCTATTTATGATACACAAAATACATATTGAACACCTAAACAAATGTTCTGTGGGTGTTCAAAATCTGTTACAATTGAACACACTCGGCAAGTGTTATTTTAAGACCTCTTGAGTGCGTTTCGAACACATCCGGAACACGCCAAGTGGTTCTCCACATTTTGAAGTGTAGAGGCATGATTCTAGTGTGTTTATGCATGTATTCCAAATTCAAGATGGCAGCCAATATAGCCGCTTTTTAAGATATTGAAAACCTATATTGTATCTGTATTATTTGTAGTTATATTAACTAATTATAATTATGAAGGTGCGAATTAATGTATGGGATAAGTATTTGACAATTTGAGTTTTGACATCCTTATCTGGCATTTTTGCTTCTTTAACATGCAAAATGTTACGATGGGGCCCAATATGGCTGTCTTTAAAACCTAAAAATTACGATACATCTGTATTGTACATGTATTTAGTTATAGCATCCAAAATGATTATTAAAGTTTAAATTAAAGTATGAGATGTATGTCTTTGAACATTACAAACTTGTATCTGGTATTTTTGTTTTGACAACATGTTTAAAATTCAAAATGACAAGCAATAGTATTATGAATATTTGACAATTTGTAGGTGTTAAAGATCTTAAAAGGCAAGTCATATTGGCTGCCATCTTGTTTGGTAAGCATGTTAACACACTTTAAATGTAGGATATGGGTTCCTACTAGGTATAGAGCCCAGAATTATGCCTCTATCACAAATATTTGATGAGTTATGTTCAATTGAATGATTTTGGGGCATATTGGATTTCGGGGTGGCCATACTGGATTTTATGGTAATGTTGTGATCAAATAACACCAAAAAACCCGTCCAGTAGATTCCTCGTACTTTAAAACCTGGATATAGAATTATGGCTATTTGAATGAATTTGAGTGGTAGCGGCCATATTGGATTTCTACAAAATGCCACTGCACGAAATTTGGAACATCCTCCAGAAATTATTGTCTTAGGTCCTCATAAACAAAAATCGATCGATAGAAAAATCTGTACTCCATTTCCACCTGCGCCCACAGTTCTTCCTGACTATATCAGGTGCTAAATAGTAGTAGTGTTTACCGTATGTGAAATAATGATATCGTCTAATTACTTCCCGGTACGTGTAATTTGGTATGCATTTATTGCAGGCCTACATATTAGTCACAAGGACAACATGCTAAAATGCAATGTCATAGTGATATTCAATCATGGTTGGTATTTGTGAACAAATATAATTGAAATACAAATGGTTGAATTGTAATTGTTTTTTTTAAAATAAACTACATTCGGACTAAACGCTCAGTATGCACTCAAAGGCAAAATGGATTCACTTAAAATGCTCAGTAGGCACTCAAGTGCAGCCACGCTTCTCCTTGCCTGTCCATCTTTTACCTGTTATAACCATTGTATCTTCCGGAGGCTAAATGATCCGAGAGGCATGGGTAGAAAATAATTATTTGGGAAACCCTTAAACACCTCACAGACATTGAAAGAGGGACTAGGCTTTTTTCTGTATGAGGGGTTATTGCATGCCCGACAGGCAAGGAATGACATGACACTCATGGTTTTTGATCTTCACAAGGCAAAAACTAATAATGAATGCCTGTGAGTGCTTTTGAGACTGGACTTATATACCCGATTCAATAAAATGAGTATAGTAGGGGGACAGTAGTCACAGTAGGATTCCCTACCAGATGGAAAAACGCGGTGTGCCACGGACATGCTACAGCTTATATACCCTGTGTAGGGACTCTCCCATATTTGTGTCCTTGCTTCCTAGAGATACATAGAAGAATAAAATGTGAACTTGCAGACGACTAAGAGACAAAATGAGGCGCGCTGTATAAAGATATGGTTATTTTGGGAAATATAACTATTTTGAGATGAGAAGGTCGACAAATTTAATTCGTTCACACTGGAGGTATGTCAGAAGACAGAGTGTTGTGTATTAAAGCTGACAATAATGGTGACGCGCGATTTCCTGGTTTAAAGGTGCAGCGAGAGATTTTACATATCAGGTGTCCCTAAAAATCGAAAGTTCTGATTTTTGCCTTGATATAAAGCTTTCCATCAAAAATATCTCCAGCTGAGAAGTGTTTCTTTGGTACAAAAATTGTGAAATTTCTATTTTCGTATAGGAGCAAATGCGAAATTCAGCCTGTTTTATATTGAAATATATCCGATATAAGCAAACCAGATAGCCCCAAATCGCCTTTTTTTCTCTTTTAAGACAATTCTGTAGCCAAATACAAGGTAAGAAATCTATCGAATGGCTAGTCAACATGAAATTACATATTATGACACAATATTTGGGTGCCTCAAAATCTCTCGTTGCACCTTTAAGTTAATATATAGATTAAATTGAATTCAAGACATGGTGTATGGTGTAGTAGGAACCTTCCAAACGACCCCTTTGTGCTATAATAGACTGGTTTCATTTTTTCAAAAAGCAACTAGTCGAAGGCATTTTTGAGTAAAAGCAATTAAAACAGTCTTTCTATATGGAAATTTTATGCTGATTCCAAATCTTCCGGTCCCCAAAGCTAATTTTTAGGGTAAGTGTGCCTAATTTGCATAAATTCAAAATGGCCGCCATTTAACATTTTTTGTACATAACTCAAGATTTAAGGCTTGTAAAAACTTCATTCTTGTGTCTATGCATATGTTTTCAGGGTCAGAGAACACAACTAGACCATCAGTTAAGGTATTATGCCATATATTGACAATTAATTTGCATAAATTTAAAACGGCGGCCATTTTGAATTTTTATGCAGATTAACTGTCAACATGAGCTAATGCTATAAGGTCATGCACCATGTGTTGGGAGCAAAGTGTGTTACATGCTTGAAACTACCAAATATTACACGTTTTCACACTTAAATGAGAGTAAGTCATCATTTTTTTGAGATGGCTATAAAACTATATGTTGTAAAGCTAAAAATGTAAGGAAGACAAATATGCAACCTGTATGTGCATATACAGGGTGCCACAAGTGTCATATAAGGTGGAAAAGTGAAATTTTGATGTAAAAAGTAAAACATTTTGTGGCAGTCTAATTTGTTACCTAACATCATAGCTTAAACTGTTGTATGAGTCAAAATGAATGCCACATAAATAACAAAACAAAATGAGATGTTATTTATCTTAATACATGGCAGGGTTACAAACATATAAAACAAAAAAAAAAAAAAATGCAAAAGCCCCGAATATCAAAAATCCCTAGACTTCAACAGATGCCTCATCCGTAGGCACCTCATCCGTAGGCACCACCCTCTCTGACCCCGGCTGACTCAAAATTACGACAACTCAAAAAGTAAAAATAGCACAAAATTGAATCTGCTACCATATCAAAGCTAGATAAATTCCCTTTAAAATGAAATATAAATCAGCTGAATACCTAACTTGGTTCTTATGATGCAATAAAAAATGTTTAAAAATATTTGTGAAAAGGTAACGCCACCCTCATTTTTTATACCCCAACTCATGGCGCATGACCATAACTAATGATCTAATTTAATTCATTGACCCTGAAAACATGTGTATAGACATAAGAATGAAGTACAAGCCTTAAATCTTGAGTTATGTACAAAAATGTCAAAATGGCAGCCCATTTTGAATTTTTATGCAAATTAACTGTTAAGTTGACCTAATGCTATAACTAATTATCTAATTGTTGATCTAATAGTTGACCTAATGCTATAACTAATGATCTAATTGTATTCCTTAACCCTGAAAACAAAACACATGAGTTATGTACAAACAAACGTTAAAATGGCGGCCATTTTTAATTTATGCTAATTAGGCACATTTCCTCTCAAAATTCAGCTTGGGGACCAGAAAATTTGGAATTAGCATAAAAATTTTCATCTAAAAACACTAACCCAATTGCTTTTACCAAAAATGGCCTTCGTATGTTGTAGGAAGCACTTTTTCTTCTGCCAGGCAGAAGATTAATCTGGCATTGACCACCCCTTCAGCAGTTGGTACTCAGTTCTTATTGTGGTATGACAGCCCATCTATTGTTTACACTCTGCAGCTGTTACGGATATGTTAGTTGAGTCAAGCGTCTCATATTTCCATGCAGGCCATGATCATTGATATACATACCCTACTTGCCACCACTAGTGATAGTGACATTCCCGCTTGCACTAACTGAGACTAGTCTACCCTAAAGGTAGCTATGTAACAGGTTTTTTCTGATTGGTTGGGTCAGATTGCAAAATCTTGCTTGCACCAAATTAAAACAGTGTTAGAATGACTTCTATAGCCCAAATTTATATCCAAAATAATACTTCCCATGTTAGATATACAATTGTGGTACCCCGATGTACATTGTTTGTATGTCTATTTGAACACTGATAGCACCAGTGCCGCAAACTATTTCATTAAGCAGACTAATATTTCATGTGTGGTAACAGGCACAACTTTTGTACAGCAATGTATGAAAGGTATATTACTACACACTAGTGATTTGCCTTTGCACTGGATATAGAAGTTCCCTTTAAAAGGAAGTATGGAACCCGAAAGCTTGGTGTCCATGCAATGCGATTTCTACTTCAAAATAATACCAGAATGTATCAGAAAAAGTAACATGAAACTGAAGATCTTTGTTTCACAATAAAGTTGACTCATTCTTGATTGATGCCTTGCATTTTTTTTAGTATTCATTACGTAGAGGTTACAAAACTCAATTGGTTGTTCATTTCACAAAGGGTGCACTTAACAATGAGAAGAAGATTGTCCTTTTAAGGACTCGTCTTGTTTGAGAAATGGAACCAGTCTTATGAACTACAATTCACTGATGATTTCGTCGTTTCAACTTTAATTCAGCCAAAAGATTGAATGCTTTGCACTCCTTTTCATGCAAAAACAATCAACAACCAGGGTTGGATTTTGATATTAAAGGTCACCTGGCGTTCAATTGAGGTCACTGCGCATGAACAGTTACATTGCAGTGCTTCATATAAAACTGCTCAGAATGCTAGAAGTTGGTCATTTCGGATGTTCGCGAATACATGGGCAGTGATTTACTTGCCATTTTAGGTGGTTCTTGAAAAAAATACTTGAATTGGACATTCAAAAATGTTGTTTTTAAATGATTGATGAAGGGTGGACCATATATCGTGATGCAAGAAAACATTAAAGATTATTTGGGGTCATTCAGGGTCATTGACGCTTTTTCCATAAAATGGTTGGGAATTCATAAGGATGACTTCTGTAATCCATGTGGTGTACATGTATATGTCATATACATGTCTATTCAAGCTATAGGTTAAAGGTTTAGCATTCGTTTTAGGTTGACTAATGCACACAAGACTACTTCCACAATGGGTAATTCACTGGAAAATGTTTAAAACGTTGTTTAAAAATGTAAACAGCTGTTTAACGGGTAAACTGCATGAACAACGGGTTGGGTCTTAACTAAAGTTGCTATTGATGCTAGAATTGTTTATAAAGACAGCTAAAATTTAAATGTTAACTACGGTCATTTAAGGTCATAGTTCAGAATTATTTAAAATATTGTTTCTTCCAATATTCCGTAAGGGCAGGACCACGTATATTCAAAGATAGGAGGGCAAAGATTCACTGTTCAAAGCTTCTTAAAGGTGCCACACCCGATTACAACATGTTTTCTTCGTGGTTAATTTATATGAAACGTCATCGCCAACATGTTATAGCCTGCGCTAGAATTCAGAAAACCACTACATTAGTCTTAAAAAAGTAGACCGATCACCGGCGCAGTGTGAAGAGCCTTGATCTTGTTTTAATTCAAATATGAGATACAGAGAAAATGCAATGCAATAGAATAATTCTCGTTCACGTATTCCTATATATGTCAATCATTTCTTAATCTGCTGTCAAGTATAAAGACTGTGTGTAGGCCTATATATAGTTTTATGTATTTATTTTACATGTATGTTATGTTTCCGTATGTCATTTGGACAGAAGACAACGGTCAAAAAGTCGTATTTAGCTCGATTACTCACATCACAATTTCTAATTTGAAGACATCTCTTTGTGTTTTTCATTATCATCCATTAATTAAGCCTCTTTATTGCTTGCAATTAACAGGGTCATGGACATTCTCTAGGTCAGGTTCTCTTAAGTTAATCCGTAATCGTCATACTCGTGAAAACAAGCGAGGTTAGATATTTATCCGAGTGTTTCCATCTTTTGGTAGACGTTTCATATAGAAGTCCCATGGATGCAAATGAGGTATTGCCATTCATTCCGTCAAGCACTACTGCCCAACGTCATACAGCGCATGACGGAATCAATTCTAATACCTCATTTGCATCAATGGGACTTCTATATGAAACGTCTATCTTTTTGTGCAGTGTTTAACAAGTCATATACTACACGCTCACATTCATGCATAACGTAATTATATCGTATTAAATTCTGGAATTGTCCCGCGGAATTTTATAGTGGTATTTATCAAATTATTTGTAAGGTTGAACTTCAAGTGCACCATTATATCTGCCACTGAAGTTACGTTTGAACGATCTTCTGCGCAAATTTTATTAAAAAAACCCGCGTAACCGACCTCTTGACGTATCGATTCATCTAGCAACGCAATGTAAACCTTTGACTCATTCACCGTAGTAATTTACCTCGGTTCGGAGAATGACGTTACATGTAACTACCCAGGGACTACATCATCTTAACGCATGTGACAGCCTTTATTATATTCAATAATTTTTTTATTACAGATTTCAGCGGAATGAGCCTTGAAATGAATCCCAACTCATCAGAAGGACAATCCTGTGGCCAGCATTACGAGACAGCCAACCATCACCATCTTCAAGAAAGTTCCCCTCTCAACCGCCTTCACCACCACTCCGTCATCGATTACCAGAGAGCAGAAACACTAAGCAGACGAACAAGCTGCACCATCCGAAATGATAAAATCAACTCTAAGAGTAATGACAAACGAACAATCTTCTAACAATGCTGCAGCATCTACAATCTCTGACAAACCTCAAATGGCGAAGAACAATTCTGAATTGTAGACGAAATTCCGAGATAGACTGTAGATGGTGGTGATAGCGGTGAAGCTAGACAATTCTCAAGGATGATGGATTGAGAACATAATAATTCCAGTGCCTGTTTTACAAGCGACCCCACCATGCTCAGGTATTTTATAATAAACATATAGTCCGTCAAAAATAGTTTGCCATATTTGCATCTTTCAATTAACATAACAATGAAAAGAGGAACAAAATAAAAGGAAGACACACGGTGGTGGCGCCAGACTTTTTTTTTGGGGGGGGGCATGAGTTTTTTTTTGAAAATGAAAGAGAAAACAACCAATTGTGCAAATTTGTAACCAATTTTGTCCCAAAATCGCTGAAATTTTGCCTAATTTGGTGATTTTTTTTGCCCCAATTACCGCTTGTTGCCTACACCCGTAATTTTATTTCTGATTGGGGGGGGGGGGGGGCTGGGGGGAAGAAATATATTGGAAGATTTTTTCCCCTGGCGGCCCGACCAGAAGACACAACATTGAATTTTAAATGAAATCAGAATATCCTCTTGACATGCACTACACACAAACCCATGTGTTTGAACAATCACATTGATATGATAGGTTGTGATCTCAGGTTATATGTGGGCTATCCCGGTTACAAATGCTGACATGACCGGAGATGCTCAAGCTTTCATGTTCAAATCAAGAAATAGCTGAAATTTGTCGATGAATGTTTTACTCTTTTCAACAGCCTTTTGAAATCAAATCTGCTTCTATTGTATCCACCCAACGCAATTGTTGACCTATAAAGCACAAGCAGTATCCAACCCATATTGACATTTTAAGGATATTAGTTTTTGACTGTTAAATTTGGTATGTTAGTTGAAATATCCTCGAAATGCACGCGAAAAAGTTGGAGTAAAATTCAAGGGCCGTAGAGCCGTCCCATGACCATTTTAATAAGGCCAGGGCCGCACGCAGATTGATTTAATTTTTTTTTTGGGGGGGGGGGGGGTACGGACTTAGAAAGTGGAGCTTTTTTGGTAAAAGTGGTAGCTATCCCCTTAAAATGGCCCTTTTTGGACATTTTGAACAGCTCTCACTAACAAAGTGGACTATTCTTGTCAAATCATAATTTTCTAAGTTTGGTCCCTTTTTATAAAGCCAAAAAATAAGCAAAAAGTTGACTTTTTTCTCCTTGTAGAACCCCCTCTACGTATTACTGGCCCTGCATAAGCCAGCTTCATTCATTATATTCTACTTCAATCAGCGTTTATCACTTAAATGGTTTTTCTTAGGAATCGATTACGATAGCAGGCAATTTCAAAACAAAGTTTGCGGATTCTTTTTGTATTGTTGTCCCATTAACCTTCGAAACTTCGTCCTCAACCGATGAAGTGCAATTTGAGAGAATTCGTATCGTAAAACCCAAATCTCCTGTCACTTAAACAAAAATCACCAAAGGTGGTCTCTAAACGGCCACACCACCTGCACCTGAGCTTCTACCACCTTACGTATCTCTGATTGGCTCATTATACACAGTATAGCTGATTATAACCCTCTGATTAACCAATGAAAATAGACCGTCATCCATACCTGTACAACCTTCTAAGGGACATTCTTCGGAAGTCACAATCTAAGCGAAAGTGGAAACATTAATTTTTGGTTATAGGTTTGTCCAAACCTAACCAAATAATTTTTCCACTTTCGCTAACTGTTTTGTAGGGGGTGGGGTTGGGGCGGGGGTGGGGGGTACGTTCCGTCATGTGTGTGACTTCCAAAAGAATGGCCCTAAACTTTTCCCATCATGTTACCTTTACATCATGTAACGTAACTTGTTTAAGAATAAAACTGCTCTTCAGTTTTAGCTGCATGATATTATATCGTCACATGTAAACCCCCATTTGACGCAAGCCCTACCAATTTTTCATCTTTTAATTGTAAAAGATACCCCTAATTACATTTTGTTCTGGGCATAATTTTTATTTCTAGATAGTGGCGATCAAGTTTAAACCACAAAATGGACCACAAATCCATTTAGATCAGGGAACCATCAAATGAGAAAACGACCATGTTTCCTTGGTATACGAAAAGCAACTCCGGGAAAAATTTGACACGCCAGTAAAATTATTAAGGTAAGTTCAACGTCACCATGTGATGGAAGAATAGTTTACTTATGCTGGGAGAGGTCTGTAAAAAGACCATATTACTTAACATTGGCCATAAACACAAAGAATACTATACACTATCATGATTTATTATATGATTAAATTACGACTCAGGATTTCCCGATGAGGGCGCCTCAATTTTCAAACAAATTGTGTTTTTTTTGCATATACATAAAGCTGTTAATATCCCTGTGTGAGACAACTAAGCTCAAATCGAAATCCTTCATGTCAAATCACAACTGTGTTATAAAATTCCGGATCCGGATTTTTGTAATCCTATGACATGATTATACTTTGTATAATTGTTTACTGCAGAAAAACGGAAAGACCGATTCATCTCTAACTTATGAATTAGGCTTTTCGGGAATCTTTAGTTCTAGAAGACTATTTAATTACTACACACAAGAATTATATTTCGAACTCTCTGAGTCAGTCTTAACTACTACATTTTACAATAAAAGATTGAAAATTTTACGATATTAGACAGGCATCTATTTACCACTAAAATACCGGTAAACACAATTTTTTAAAGGTTACAAAAAACTGTACATTGTACAGGCACACAAAGTAAAAGGTCTACATTGCAATTTAGAGGATCGTCAATGCTGTTTTTTTATTCGCTAAAGCACATTCCCAACCTCTGTAATACCTCACCAACAAATACTTTTTCTATGTTTCTAGAAATTATTGTTTCTAGAATTTATTGTTGCAGAATGATTGCTTGTATAACAACTGTAAAATTACAATATTTTCTACAGTTTTTCCTGACTGCGTCGATCGAATGGTAAAGAGATACTAAGTTTATTATTAAATACGTTGAAATAGTAAGAGGGTGAATTATAGGATCACTACTAGGCACATCATCGGAAATGTGACTTTGTAGACATCATACGTTTTGTGTAATCAAGGTTTTTCCCGATTGTGAATACGAGAAAAGTAAATACCACATATTAAAACCAAAACATATGAAGAAGAAACCGTATTTAATAACAGTGGAAATTGACTTAACTTTGAAATCCTTCAATAGAATGTTAACTTTAACGTTGAGGTTGGGCACCCCAAGTTAGAATTCGTACCAATGTTACTGTTAACGTTAAGTTGGGCATCCCAGTTAGAATTAAGTACCAAATGTTAACGTTTACGGTTGGGCCCCCTAGTTAGAATTATACCTCTGTTAAGGTTGGGCATCCCAAGTTAGAATTGGTGCCAAATGATAACGTTAGGTTGGCACCCTATTAGGATTAGTACCAAATTTTAATGTTAACGGTAGGTTGGGCACCCTAGTTAGGATTAGTACCAAATGTTAGTGTTACGGTTAAGGTTGGGACCCCTAGTTAGAATTACTACCAAATGTTAATGTTCCGTTTAATGTTGTGCATCCCTATTAGAATTATACCAATGTTAATGGTGTAACTTTAAGGTTGGGCACCCCTAGTTAGGATTAGTACCAAAGTTGTGTTAACGTTAAGGTTGGGCGCCATACACTGTTAAAAAGATCTTAAATAACGCGGTTTTGACTGTTAGCCGGGACTCAAAACGTGCAAATAACTGTAAAAAGGGACTCGAAACGGTGCAAATGCGTAAAAAACGCGATTTTAACTGTTGGTGAGTCCCAGCTGCCCGGCAATCGTGTTATTTTTATGAACATGTTTAACAGTAGTTTAGAATTACTACCAATGTTAATGTTTATAAGTTGGGCATCCATAGTAGAATTGTACCAACCGTTTAATGTTAACGTTAGGGTGGGCCCCCCTATTTGATAGTACAAATTTATGTTAACCATGTAACGTTAAGGTTGGGCATCCTATAGTTATAATTGGTGCCAATGTTACGTTACTGTTGGGCATCCTAGTTCGAATTGGTGCCAATATAACGTAGAAAGGTGCTTGTTCCGATTATATGTGTTATTGTTTCTCTACTTGAATGAGAGCCTGGCACTTGCACATACACCCCATCAAAGTACCGTGGGAAACAAACTTGCGGTTTTGATGGTAACGCAATAAATGCATGTTGCAACCTATTCATACGGTGCTAATATTGGATGGTTTAACCCAGCTAAACGGCGTTTTTTGGTAATATCTTGGAGATAAATGGATTTGAAAAGCTCAAATTTCAGGACGAAATGAAGAAAAATACGGCCTTTCAATCTGATAAAAATCGATACTACTGTCCGGTAAATCAGGGGGGTCCCAAGACGATCGGAACAAGCGCCTTTCAGTTTGGGCATCGATAGTTATAATTGTTAACGTTATTATCTTATCCTTTGGACTAGATTAAGCCTTTCTCGAAATCTCCAGAAATTTGCATGGATTCGTATTGTTGGCAAAAACTTGTATGATTAATTAAATGTTCATTTACGATTTTTGTTTCAGGAATGGTTGTAGGGTTGTGTTGGATTGTGAAGCTTAAAGGTGAACGAGAGATTTTGCGGCCCCAATATTGTGTCAGAATAGTAATTCATATAGATCAGACACCATAGATTTCTTGATTTGTGATTAGCTTCAAATTCTTTAAAAGAGAGAAAAATGTGAATTTTGATTTGCCTATATTTCATATAAAACATAGGCTGAATTTCGTATCTTGTCCTATACGGAAATTGACATTTTTAAATTTTTTTTGTACCAAATAAGCTTTTCTCAGCTTAGTCGTCAGATGGGGATTGTTTTTGATGAAGCTTTTACACCAGGACAAAATTACACTTTCGATTCTTTTTAGGGACACCCTATATGTGAGAGTATATGTGTATGTGGTTGATGGTTTAGAGTAAAGATGAATATTAGAGCATGTAGTGTACTATATTTCTTGAGAAAGCTGTTTTCGTGAATGCGAGTTCTCAAGAGGGCCTGTATACTATATCTTTCGGAACACCTGCCCCCGTGTCCCAGTTGTAAATTGACGAAGTGCCCCAACCTCCGAATGTAGATCTAAAAACGACCACACTTTCAATGTACAATATTTGGTACTTGAATTAAATAAATCCTACATGTAATGTCCGTATATTTTGGCGAATACGACAAACCAAGCAGTTTCTCTAATTTGTTCTATAAGTGAAGGCTAAGCCCAACAAAGTTACCAATTAGCAGCTTTATATTACACACAAAGATACAGAAACCCGAGGACTTTGTGTCGTATCTTGAGACGCTTATTCGCTTTTACAGGGGTTTCAGGTCATTTTAAAACAAATAATTGTGCAAAGTTTAATTATCGAGAAAAATGAGTGCGTGTGTCAATTAAATGTCGGACTATGTCTTTAATAGAAAAAATAGATAATACCAATTCTCTGTTTGCGGCCAAAATATGGAAATGTGATCAATGAAAACAAATGCGTTGAATGTTACATAGGCCGACTGCAAATATAAATTTACGAATTCAAATCTTGTAAATGATCAAAGGTGAAGTCTTCTATGTTAATTTTATGCATTGCTTGAGAAATCCAGTATGTGATACAACTTCTTTGGAAATTAATGTAATTTGTTCATGTTCTTACCATTACTCTTCACAGCTGACAAAGTAAAGAGTAGGAGCCGTGAGAATAGTTTTGCAGAAGAGGAAGAAGATGAACTAGAAGCAGAAGGCATGTCCATTTAGGAAGATAGCTGTAGTGGCTGACATTTGCAATGGTGCTATCATGAACTTATAGCAATGATTATTTTTGTACGTCGTGGACAATTTTCTAGTTCTCGAACCTACGTGTAATTTACTACTGTTTGGTGTAACTCGATCATTTCAGCGTTGTTGACCCTGTGTGGGACATGATTGATTGATAGATTGCGATTTACGAGATTTTGTTTTTGAATTGACACATTGACTCGAGCTAGCCGGGTTCCATTTAACAAATTGAAAGTCAATGAACATGTCTTTTCATTACCAGATGATTAATTCAAAGGTTGATAATCTATGGGGCGCGCAACTGCCCCTCCCGGTAAAGAGTTTCAGTGTAAATTAATAAAACAGGATAATGAAATCGTTTGCCCGTACTACAGGAACCATTATAGAGTGGTGTTCCCAAGTCCAACTCTGCAAGAGAATTGCCGTTAAATAACCCGTAAACGTTTTACTTTCATCACCGTCAGCAAAATCACCGTAAATTTTGAATTCCACCCCCAAAATACCGGCGAATCGGTTTGTGAATTATACATCAGGGGCGTCTCCAGGGGCGGGGGCAGCCGCCCCTGAAGAGTGTTTTAAATGCAAATTAAGAAAAGAAAAACCATCAAACAATTGCGTTTAAAGTTAGGGTTATATAGAGTTTGTACGCCCTCCCTATAAGATTTTAAACTGGCACGTCCTGATGAAATAGACCAGACTATGCATAATTGTTTATCCAATTTTGAATGCCTAAGATTGTAAAAAAAATATATCATGAGGTCAAATTTTGACTTTTCTATTTCACGAGGCGAGCCGAGGTTAATCACTGACCTCTACACATGATAGCGGGCTGCCGCACACTTGAATGGTCGCCGCTGAACACAGGAATTGTCTTTTCGCCTTAGCAATATGGCGGGAAACGATGCATTCACCTTGTCAAAGTTAAAGGAATTTTGTATACAATAGAAATCTGCTGTGGAATATGTGCACCAGCAGGTGTATCATGTACCATGGGCATTAATGACATTTCACAGATCATCTCAAAATCGCATAAAATTTCAAGAATCATGTTAATTTCTTCAAATACAGTATCTTTAGATTTTCAATGGCTGATTGCGATTTACCACTTTCCCCAGACATGTAGTGAGGTATGACATAGTTTAAAATCTACTTACATATACAAACATACACAAAATTGTGGAGGCTTTTTGCCAAAATAATGGCACAAATACTTTTTAAAATTTGTCATTTTTGGCATTTTCCACTTTACCCCAACTAACATCCCTTGGATAAAATGCCACACATGGCTGTACCAAGGATATATATTTTAAATTGGAAAAGTCTGTGGAAGTATAAAGTGTTATAGTTACCTACCTTGTCTTGGCAGTACTGTCTTTTTGTGGCATGCGATTTCACCTGACTTTTTTGTCCCTATGCCAGCCGTTGTAGAAGTAACCATTGTCCCCCGCTACTATAGTCCGGAACCATGGTGAACAATAAGGCAGTCGATTCAGTTTTGACTCTTTACGCAACATTATTTCACGCTTATTCCGTATCGTCCTATGGAGCCCCGGACTATGGCGCCAACCGGACTATATCTGCTTCACACCGGTTTGGCTTGCAAAATTCCTATGGCAAGTCCATGAGGCGTAATCCGCGGGGATGGGGTGGATGTCTCCCCCCCCAATATATTGATGAGGGGGATGGGTCAATACGATCATCCCCCCCCAATGTATGATTCCTGTTTCATTTGTTTTGACCAAAATAACCTCATTTTTACCATAATAGTTAAAATTGGTAAATTTCCGCGGGCATCGCGCTCATTTTTGTTCGAATTACAAGTACATTTAAGGTATTAGCTTCAGCAACCCCGTTCATTCATTATTTCGTCACCCCCACCCCCCCCCCCAATGTCAAAAAGAAATTTATGCCACTGTGGCAAGTCTCTACAAAACTTTAAAAAGTGCAATCATTACTTCAAAGTATATGCTGTTGGAGACCTGGATGAGTAACTTTGTTAACCTAACACCCGGGCCCATAAACGGATTAATTTTGGGGGCGACTTTTTTCAAAGGGGACTTCCTCAAATTTACCCCTCCTCAACGGAGGGGGGGGGATTTGTAAAAGTGGACGTTTTTAACCAAAATTTGAACCATTTGGGGAAAACTAATATTAGGAAAAGAGTTATCCATATGTAACCCCTTTCACTTGTTCAGGAACAAATTATTTTATTTATGGCACTTACATACACACTAACAAAACCGCTAACCCTAAGGCCAATTCAAAACGACTTTGTTACAGTAACATTTGAAGAGGGGGGTACATTGGAACTCTGCCACCTAACACCCGGGGCCCCATAAACATGATTATTTTAGGGGCGACTTTTTTCAAAGGGGACTTTCCCCAAAATTTACCTCTCAAAGGATGGGGGATTTTGGTAAAAGTGGACTTTTTTTACCAAAATTTTGAAACCCTTTGGGGAAAAACTAAATATTAATTTTGGGGCACCCCTATATCCTCGCTCCTGCTCGTAAAGGCCTCGTAAATCTTGTTTTTTTCCGTTTTGAACTCGCTTAAGGGTTTTACATTGTCATATTGTCTTTTTCATTTTTTTTTTTCGTCACTGTTTTGTCATATAGTCTTTTCAAAGAATAATTTGGTTTGGAAAGCATCATCAATGTTTGGGATAGCTGCAAATCACGCCATGATCTGAAAAAGGAGTCATCATTTCATGCAAGGCTTCCTTCAGAGCAAAGGTATGTCAATAATTATAAGAACCCACCAAATGCTCAAGTCCACCAAATTGCAAAAAGTATAATTAATTTGCAAAAAATAAAATTTGACATATGTGGACCAATTACTGTTGCCTACGCTAATGTATCAATCAATATTGACAAAAATTAATGACTATTTTGTTCATTGGATGACTTTTGGGACCATGTTCTTATTTTTGCCCTCCCCCCTTCACTTTTCTTTCGTCTCGGGTGCGAACCCCCTGTCCTGTCCGCTTTGCTTCCCTCGTTTGCCTTCTTCCATTCTTTTTTTTCATATGGTCCTCGGAATTTTTTTCGCATTTTTTTTTTATTCGTTTACACTCTCCTTAAAGTTGATGCATTTTAAACATCTTACCCGCCTGATCACTAGGTCCCACTATCGCTACACCTTAGTAATTTTGAGATCCAACTGATAAATTAAAGCTAATTATTTTGAATGGCAAATTTTTTTTTAAATTAATAAGCATTTCAATTCAATTGTATTGCATTTAAACCATTTCCTATATTTCTGCTACATCTATATTGTAGCACTTTAAAAGAATATGGAAAATTAAATGAAATGCAGACAGTCCATAGCAGGATGCAAAGTGGTGCGGGCAGCCAACCAATCACCGATAAGCCAATACTAAAAATGCATAAACATGGGCTCAATTTTTTAAACACATTTCATTTATTTTGACTTCTAAGAAATTTTCACAAAAAAATGCCTCAGAAAGAAGAAGATAGAAAATTTCATTAAACAAAAAAATAAAGCGATCCCAAAATCGATTTTTTAACTAATCATTTGACAGTCAAATATTGGTTTGCCACTGTTTTGACTATACCTTTGGCGATATGAACCAACTAACTTATACAACAGTTTGTATACATTTAGTTATCAGGTAATATCCATCATCAGGAATTACTATTTCTCGCACTAACTTCTTAGTGAAGAAGTATTGTACATCGTATAAAATCCATCTCTTACCATATCGTTACAAAAAGGATTTCACATACAGGTCCTGAAGGGGGGGGGGGTCACTGTCCTGACAAGGGGATATCATGCAAGACCAAGGAAACATGTAACAAGGTATTTTTTTCAAGATTTTGCACGATACACACGTTTGTATCGTATTCGGCCTATTCGGTTCGGTCATTATTTTATGTTCAAGTAATAAGCGATTCAGTACATCCTCCAGAAACACATTTCATTAAAAAAGCCCATGTACCAAGAACCATATTTATGCATTTGTCAAATATTGCCCATACTTGTTAGCGGGGTAATTTGACACTTGCCTATATGACACATTTTGAACAGGTAACTTAAGTTTTAACTTCTCAGTAGCTTTCATAAACAGGATTTTGAGACAACACAAAGTTCCAGTCCAATATCGCACTATCCTTACTTTTTATTTTGTACGCTTAAACGCTTATTTGAAGTTCTAAGGCATGATATAGTTTTTAACATTTACACTAACACATGAAAATGGCATGTTACTATTATCTCACCAAAGTTGCTTTTTTGACTAAAATGGCCCAAAATCACGTCAGTCCATCTTGACATGTGTAAATCAACCTAACACTGAATGGTATTGCACGTATTTATAGCGATTTCGAACATAAAACATGGATGTTTGGAATGCTTAGCTAAAGTTAGCTCTTATTCAGGTTTTGGAAGCATAAATTTTTTTGAAAAATAATGCACATTGTCGCTCATTTTTCCCTATCACTTACTATATATTTAATTTTTTGGCAAATTTAGAATCTTTTTGTGAGCTTCTGGGACACATATATTCTGAAACCACTTACATAGATGGGGTATGTTATAAATATGTCCAAAGTACCAATATCTCAAAAATCATTTTTATCCCAAAAAATGTATGTTTTTGCGCTCAAACTGACCCAAAACACCTGTTGGCTCAGATTGCAGTTCCATCATCATACCTAATGGAATGCCAAGGGTACTCAAAGGTATTTTCAGCTCAATTGAGAACATAAAACCAGACGTTTTGAATGCTTAGCTAACAGTTTAACTATTTTCCAGGTGTTACAAAACATCAATTTGAGAAAAACGTAATATTTTCAGCCAATTTCGCTATACTTTACTGTATATTTTGTCAACTTTGGGAAGCTTCTGTGGTGAGCTTTTGGAGGACAAGGAGTTCTGAAACCTTACATAGTGGGGCATGTTTATATAATGTCAAAAATAAACCAAATATCTCAAAAATCATTTTTTTGCCCAAAAATATGTATGTTGTTGGCTAAATGGCCCAAAACCACCTTCGGCCCACATGGCAATTCACAATCATGCCTAATCTGAACGTAGACATAATAAAAGCTTTCCATTAAGTATGAGTTAGGTGTATTAGAGGGTGGGACGATTATCGAACTAATTGTTGATGCTGCTACTCCCTTACAATGTTATACGATGTAAAATTACACGTAATTTTGGAAGTTTTTCAGAAGTACATTTTGAAAAAATGTAATTATCATTCTTTCTTTTTAAATTAAGGGGGGTGTTTTACTTTAAATGTCATGTAATCTTTTATTGTTTAAGAAAGTTTTTGAGACACAGAACATAAATTTTCGTACCAATCATAACCGTTTTTACCGAAACGCTATTGTTTCATAATCATTGCGTATAACTACTTTTGTACCGCACATCCTCATTGGCCGTTGCCTATTTAGCATGGGTCGAGTACGTACTTGTTTTCTTGTCCAATCATAACACTAACCCCAATTAGTCTTTCATCCTGCAAAAATAATAACTCTAACCTTATAATTCAAGAGTGAATTTAAATCTGAAGAGTGCTTCTTTCTTAAGAGTAAATTTTTACCCTGAGATAAAATTCACTCTAAAGAGTTAAACAGGGCCATACACTCCGAAAAAGAGTGATAAAGGAGTGTTTATCCAAGATTTGTTCGAATAGTGACCCTCGAAATTTACAAATGATAAAAACTCCAATAAAATAGTTAAAATAAATTGTAAGTCTTGTTCTTGTCAAAATGCGACAATTGTACAATTATGCATGAGCCCCAGAGGTCACTTTCACTATTTTTTATACTCATTGGGAATATCGGTCGAGACCCGCTTTTTGCGATATCAAGCATTCCAAGATTTTCGATTGAAAAATTTACTATCGTCGAAAAATCTTGGAATCTCACCAAAAATCGAGTTTTCGATCAATATCTTTCGAATATCGATTAATTGTACAAAACGTCCACCCTAGTCCAGAACCAAAAGCATGCACGTAACTTCATGGTAAAAGTAGCTGAGACCCTTCAAAAAAAGTTATGCTCTGCGGGGGGGAGGGGGGGGGGTCAAAGGTCAAAGCCGTAACATTAAGGGGACACTCCTGTGTCTGAAAAAAAATAAAAATTCGGTTGCTATATGCAAGGATCAGTGCCATAGACATGAACAGCTTCAAGATATGCACAAACTTGTGCTCGGCAGGGGGTCACTGCGAAGATTTTCCCCTTTTTTCCCCTTCTGTCAAAATTCTCCATAGTTTTTTTCCAAGAGAGGCGAGTTCGCCCCACTTCGACCACCCCTAGTTACGCCATTGAAAATATCCCTTACAGTGGAGTTGATCTTCAGCTCCACCGTTTGGATAAGAAAAGATGATGCCCTTGATAATTTGGTCTATTAGGGTTTATTGTTTTAAACGAATTGCGCACGTATAAAATGGATTTACTTGAGGCCGCACGCATGTGCCAGCAGGGAGGGAGGCCAAGGAAATCCAATTTCAGACTCGCCCATGTTAAAACGTAAAACAGCAATCTTGACGAACAAAATTATGATTTTTTATATTTGTCAAGGAAATTTCATCCAAAAACCCCCAGTTTGGAGTTGAGAATAAACTCACTGGAAGGGTATTCTAATTTTGTTGAATAACTAACGAGGACGACCGGGTCGCATGTGCGGTCATGGGTACACCATGGCCGACTCATATCAAAAGAACCCAAATTGGGTTTGTGGTTTGCAACTCCGTATTGCTCGTGATTTTTTTTTGACATTTTGAAAGTTTCTGTAATGAATGAGGCTTGGCCGCCACCGCCTGGGTACCAAATATACAATTACAACTTCATTGATATAACGCCTTCTCAAACAAGGTCAACGCGCTTTACAAATAGAGAGTAATGTACTAAATTTAGCCTAAAAACATAGTAATACCCACAAGTATTGTAAAAATGAACCATTAGAGAAGTCTTACATCAACTATAACATACAAAAGAAACAGCTGCACAATTAAATATCATGTGAGGCCATAACAAAACAACTAATTTAAGCACACGACCAACTTTAGAATAGATAAGTTAGAGCTTTCTTAAAAGTACAATGGACTTGGAAGTGGCGAACAGAGATAAGGCAAAGAGTTCCATAGGCTAGGGGCCGCCATGCTGAAAGCCCGGCCCTGTTACCCACTAGACCTTTGTGTGCGGGAAGCAGTGAGGAGCGTCTTGTCATCTGGAGATCGCAATCCTGGCCTGCCAGCAATAACAAGAGAGGTATCGGACAGTAAGTTGGCAATTGTCCTGAAATGCCCTTGTAAGTAGAAGCATAAGCTTATAAAGACAACGCCTCACCTAATTGGTGTAGCCAATGGAGCTCTTTAAGGAGATAGTGTGGCTGGTGTCCTTCTAACAGATCTGAACACCAGCCAGGCTGCTCTATTCTGCAAATCTGAAGTTTTTACTCCGATCTCTGGCCGACCTTCCATACAAAAGTGAATTGGCATAGACAATGCGAGATAAAATCAGTGCACGGACGCGATAGAAGAACAAAACGGCCGGATCCGGTAAACATTGCGAAGGTGGGAGTTAACAGACTTAATGATGACCCTTTACATGTTCAGTCATAGACTTTGTCCTGAACAAACACGACACCAAGGTTCTCTTAATTGCCGAGGAGTGGGGAACATCCACTGTCCCAACCCTATGTAATATTCTATCTTTGAGGCTCTTGTGTAATAGGATGAACAGGCTATGAAAATTCTGTTCTTTTCATCATGTCATTTGAGTTTGTGTACCGTCGCTGATTTCATCAATACAAAGAGAGAGTCTTTTGACATCATGTTTGGCATCACCATCCATCTTAGGAACAAATTGCAAATAGAGCTGCACATCATCGGCATACATGTGGTAAGCAATTTGTGCTTCCGGATGATTGATGCCATACAGTATGTGTACATTATGACAAAGAAGGCCGACACAAGAACCCAGGGCTGAGGAAGACCCGAATAGATATGATGCTTGTTTTAATTGGCATCCCCAATGCGCACAACGAAAAGAGCGTTCTGTCAGTAGACCGAATCCACTGAAGCCGTACCTGAATTTTGAAAGTAATCACGTAAACCTACCAAGAATGGCATGAGCCAACATATCAAAAGCTTCAAAAGCTGCAGAAAGAATCTGCAGCACAATAGCAACTGCCTACTGTTGTGAATTGCATTGAGATATCGGTCTGACAACACGCAGAGGTGCCGTTTCAGTGCTGTTGTCGTTCTTTGTAAGCTTTACTGACACTTCTCACTTTATAGTTAAGAAGATCCATTTTGAGACAAGATGATCTTTTATCTGGGCACTCACTAATTTCTCCCTGAACTTAGAAACGCAGCTAATATTTGACACAGGGCGTTAGTTTTTGAGGCACCTCTTTGGGTCTGGAAGGCTTTTTGAGAATGGTTGTCACGGCCAGCTTCCTGGAGCTTAGCTGGGAAAATACCAGTGCGGATAGACTTGTTAATGACAGTGTTAATGGCTCGCCAGATTTGCAACATTCCTCCTTAAGTACACCAATGTATGGGTGTCTAAGGAACATGCTTTTGATGGAGTTGACATAATCACCTTGTTTACCTCTTCAGGCAGTGACTGGGATTAAAACTATGTATTGGAACGGTCTCATCAGTATTGTCCCGCTTGGATCATCATGCGAGATTTGGACCTGGATAATTATCAAAGGTCCCGTCTGATTTTTTATACCTTGTCGCTGAAAACCTGGCAAATGAGCGACTACTTATTTCAGTAGCTGAATTACAGTTAGAAGTTGTTTAGTTTTGGGTTTCAGAATCTTTATTCAGAGTAGCAACATGGTTTTGTTTTTAGCCCAGATATTTTATTCTAACGCCCTCTGGCCAAAATCTGACGGGTAGACATTCCAACCTCACAGCAACAACGGAATTCAAAAACGCATCAACATCCGGCGTAACCCCGAGTGCTAGTCTTCTTTCAAAGACGTAACGGTAGGAGAACGCTCTTACTCAATATAACGGTTACACAAAGATTGACTAAAGGCTCGGCCTGTCACGGAATATTTAAATCTAAAATGACCGTTATTGGAAAATTGCACTGTTTTGCAGCGCGGCTTAATTACACTAACCCCGACGGATTTTGAAGTCAATAATTATTCAAATTATCATGATATTCTAAGATGTATTGAGACTAGATTTTGTAAGGTTACTATGACAGAAATTGGACAAGTAAAAAAATGCACGTAGCAGTTCCACAAAGACCGTTTGGACCGTCTCCGATTCCAAATCGAGCAGGTAGTGGTCCCACGGCCTGCTTAAGTTAGCAAACAAATGCTAGAGGCGTTTTTGATGAGTTTAAATTGTAGTCAGGCGGTGTCAGCAAGTAGATACCAAATTTAGACGAGTCAAAAACAACGTATGCTGTATTATGTTTTGCTTTATTCGGGTTACCAAATCAGTTGCACAACCACAACTGATTGCAAGAACGAGGGGGTTGGGGGGGTAAAAATCATTTTGATAACCGCGCCACTACATAAAAAAGATGGGTATAGAGGCAGCTGTTATTTTTATGTTTTACAATAATTCGAAATATAACAACATGATTTTTACATTATGATTTTTTTTTTTTTAATTTTTTAGTTTTTTTTAATACAAATTTTAAATTTTATTAAATGAGGATTTTGGCAAAAAAAAAAGTAGCAAAAAATGTTCTTTTGTAAGTGTAAAGTTCTTAGCCCAAAAAAATTTGGAAACCACTGTCTCTTTGATAAGTGTACGACAACGTTAAAAATGTTATATGATTTATTTTTATAAAGTTACACGGTGTTACTAAAGGTTTAATATATAAAAAAAAATTCTGGGTGCTATGTATACCCTGTCTATTCTGTAAAGTATTACTATTGAGATGATAGAAAAAATGGTTTATTTTTTACAAATTATATTATTACGATCATACAATGCCAAAAAATGGGGTGTACTTTTAACACCGGGTGTAATTTTAACTCCCCATGGAAGGTCAATAGGGGGCTGCACCCACTGGTGGTTTAGATTTACACAATTTCCGTGTTAAATACCACCATGTTAGTGTATATATTAAGACAAATTTGCGTCTTAGATGACACTGCTTGGTGTTTTTAATTTTACACAAACGTCAGTGTTAATTATTTTGTTTACACTGCCGGGTCCCAAATTGACACTACTAGTGTAATTTAACACTTCCTGGAGTCAATACGGGACCACTCCCTCTGGAGTTAATTAACACCAAACTTATTTAACATTTATATTTGTAGCGTGTGATATTTTAGTAGAAAATGCTTGATTTTGTTATTTTTTGCTTCTATATTGTAACTGCTTGCCTCTATAACAAATCATAAACAGAACAACAGCATGCATAATTAAAATTATGCAGCAACACCGAGTGGTGTTAAATCTAAATTTCAACACCAGAAACTAACAACAAGCTTGACACCGACTTGGTGTTAAAATTTTAACACACCAGTTTTTGCAGTGTAGGGTTCCTAAATAAGAAGAAGAATTTATTTCTGATATTAAAAAGCGTTTTTGCAACATTTGCGCAATTTATCCCCTTATATATTTACTTGCATAAGAGGTTCCCCAGTGCATCGTCTCCTGAGCAGCACAGCAAGCCCTGGAATTCGCATGTTCACCCGTTTCCTACTCTCTAAATGCAAAACAGTGAATTTCACTCTTATAGAGTGACCACAGGGCCCACTCTGCAAAGAGTGAAATTCCATACCCTTCAAGGAATATATGTCTTTAGTCAAATTTACTCTTGATAATTTAAAAAGTAATAAAGTTGTATTATTTTGTAAATTATTAATAGAAAATTTGATCCAAAACAGGTTCTTTGAAAGGTGTGAAATTTAACTCTTTTTTGGAGTGGGCCTTGTAGTCACTCTATAAGAGTGAAATCACTCTTATTTGCATAAGCCTAGTACTAATGGATGCAGAATGTAGATTAGACAAACCTCACGTGTTCTCTCATTTCAATCATCCAATCTTCGTTGTCAATACATGTACACAGAAACAAATGTATTGCAGCCGTGGTTTTCATGTGTCATTCTACGTAGCAACGGGGAATATGTAGCAAAAAACTGTTTGATAAGTGACAGTGTTTACTGTACCCATTTTGGGGTATACTTATTATATGTTTATACACATCACTAGCTATCTCCATGGGGAATTTCAAACTGCAAGATGTTCGAGACAGTCACTCAATATCGACCCAAATTTCAATTCACTTTCCAGGTCCAATTCCATGAAATGGAAAGAGTCTTCAAAAGTAATGATTTTGATTTTTTCTTTATAAACTTTTTTTTTTCAATTCGGCCAAGTGTGCGAATTTAGCATTTTGCAATAAAGGAACAGATGTGACTTTACAACGTAAAAATAAGCCTAAATACTGCTTCCAAAATATGTCATATTAAAGTTTACGAACGAAATAACGTATACGGGCCGCTGTTATCATGTTATGCAGCAGGATCGATTTTCTCTAAACAGGACAGACGCTTTATTTTAGCAACCGGAAGACTTAATAGATATATAAAAAACACAAACAAGAAGGCACTCCATCACGTCACGAGAAGCAGAAGCAGAGAGCACAGAAAAAAGCAAGTAGTATATAGAAATGAGAAGTAAAAAGTAGATGAAGAATGTGTATGCCTTCACGTATTTGTTGGAGAACGTGTTGGTGTCCCCTGTCGAGGATTTGGCTTTGTCCCAGTCTATTATGTGGTTTTCCCTGGCAACATGGTCTGTAATTCAGTAATTCAGTTATACTTAAATCGGAGGTTCTTCATCTGAAGTAGAAATGGACATAGTTAAATGAAGTCCCTCGACGATAATAAAATCCACAGTATATAGTCCAAGATAATAACCCGATTATATAGGTCCACAATTGGAATCCTATTTTGATTCCCGCACTTTGGCTTCAAAGACGACAGTAGAATTAATTACAGCCACTCTGAATCACAGGAATTGAACATATATAAATCCTGGCACTGTGTGTGAAGCATAAAATCTACATTATTGTGAGATAAAACTAGCTATTTTATAGCTATGAGGGATGCTGCAGAGAAGTACTTCCATGATAGTATTTAACTACTCACAGATAAATTCCACTTTCTAACAATAATCATTCATCATCTCATGCCATAAACATTACCCTACACTAGCTGACCAATCGGAATCATCACCCGAATTAATCACTTCATATATATAACGTTATGGGGGATTTCCCTAGATTCTGACAATGTTTTGATCTTTTAAAGCATAAACAAGCTTCTAAGTTAGCATCTTGGGAATTTCCCCACTTCCCTTATTGTGCAATCTAACAGGTGCACGAAACATAAACAGCTCTAGGGAATCCCCTTTCTCTCTTTTATAGTAAACAACATACTTTTCCGTGGCAAATCTTTTCTCAAATAAAATGAGAAAATACTATTTTAAAAAGGTTAATCAAAACAATGGAGGCTATATAACATCCTCCCCATTAAAAAGAAAATTGAATGAAAGAAGACATTTTCCAAATCTTGCTTTATACTTTAAACATTTGTGGTTAATTTACATACAGTTTAACAGTGCCAAATTTTACCACTTTTATTTAATGTATTGAATTGCTGCCTTTCAGGTAGATATAATAAATTTGTAACATCATATTTCTGAACAAAATTTAGGCAGGATGACAAGACATCTGCCAAACATAATCTTGTCCTTTGATATGTCTTATTCAGTTGTATCTTGTAGAGTTAAACTACAATAGGTTAAATTCTTGTCAGGGGGAGTTTACAATTTATCATCCACAAAATAATTACAATACAATTATAGCTTAGTAATGGGTACATTGTTCCCCAATATGAATCAAAGTGCAGTTTGACTGGAATCGAACTTCCAATCTCAATTTTATTTGACTCACTTGAGGGGATTTTTTGGCTGCAATTTGGTCGGCTCTGAAACGCCACATCGATGTCATGGTTTATCACTGTGCTTCACGGGTACATCAGAAATATGTTCTACCCAACTAATGAATTACTCTTCAATTCCCCTTGTTGACTTTCTGAAGAGATGGCCTAATTTGTTGTCTAAATTGGCAAGTAGTCAGAATTTGTAATTTGCACAATAATCATGTTCGTGTTACAGGGCTGTTTTGTTTCAGGTTCTGACTCTGTGATGTCATCATTTGTACATGCATCACTAACTCTGGATGAGATTACACATGGGGACTTATATATATATCTCTTTCATATACTTTGAGCCTATTTATGTTTCATAATTGTCGACTTTTACGTCTACTTGGTGTTTTGATTACATAGTCAGGTTCCCAATTTGTTCCAATCTCATATGGTCCAGAATACTTTGTTTGCAAAAGATGCCCTTGAATTGGAAAAAGTGCCAAAACTCGGTCACCCTGGGTTTGAATACTCTGTTCCTGGCATCTTGGTCATCCATGTTCATTTTTGACTGACTCTGTGAGATTTGGTTGGCAATTTCAGTGGCTCTTGGAGCCTGTGTCTGAAATTGAGACAAACCTAGTCGAACAAATTCACATCAGAGATTTTCAAACAACCACTTTTCTTGCAGTAGCTTCAATGGTCCCCTGAACTTTGTGACCAAAACACCAACTCAAATGGACTAACTCCTAATGACTCTTGTACAGCATCCCTGGTAGCCAAAAAACAGGAGATGAAACTCCACTATCCCACTCCCTCTCAAATTCAAACAATAGGTTTGATATTGTTTTCATGTGGGTGGTACCTTTCTAGGGGCCCTGGGATTCTGGGTATGCTGAAAACTGTACTGGGAAATCCCAACTGGTCCATAACTGTTAGAACAAACCTGACATGAAATTTGATCCTTGATCAGAAGGAATTGATTTTGGAAGGGGGCCTACTAGGTGAAAAACTTTGTAGAGCTTTCAATATATTCTGTGCCCTAATTATTTCTCAAGGGTATAGGCCTCGGGAATTTGTGGACGCACACATGATGGACAGTAAATATTGATGTCTGACTGGTCTTGAAGTGGTCCACGCAATTATTAAGACCCTACTAAATGCTCATCAAATGCTGATTGGTTGAAGGGAGCAGTAGGAATTTCTGATTCGGGCTTGCCCACCATTTGACAGGTGTGACAAAGTCTTACAATACTCAGCAATCTTTTCTGAGTGTAGGCCACCAAAAAATGACTCCAATTCTGTCATGTGCTTTTCTCATACCTAAGTGTCCTGCCATGGGATTATCATGGGCTATGCCTATCCCTTCCCTATGGTATACCTTGGGCACTACAATTTGATGCAAGACTCCATCCTCATCTACAAGTGCATAGGGTGGCCGCCTTTTTTCATGAGATACCCATTTTGTTTGAGAAACCATACAGAATTTGCTCGGCTCCTGTTGCGACAATTTGCCCTCTCACCTAATTTCTAAGTGCTGGGTCAGTTGTGCGCTTCATTACCAGCTGTGCATGGCTTAAAGGTTCCTTTACAGTCCCTAATCTATCATGCTCAGCGGCTGGATTTTCATGGTTTACCAGCCTGTCACTTTGTTTGTGCTCAGGGCTGGATTTTCACTAACAGGAATTTAGTCTCCCTGAAGAGGGAAGAGACTCCAAATTCCTCCAATGTGGAGGAAAAGTATCCCTCTAAATTTGGGACCACGTCATCCTCGACGCTCCTCCTATATGTATGAGTATTTTGACTCATCACCTGCTCACTGTATTCTTGTGAGGCTTCTCTGGTCTGACCTAGTTTCTGCACATGCGGGGAAAAATTTCTATTTCCTCATCAAATTCATCCATGTACAGGGACTGGGGAACATGGGATCTGGAGTATTTCCCCCCTGCCAAATATTCCCTAACAACAGGGAACCCTCGTTGTACTGGGTTTCTGTCTAACACCAATTGTGACAATTCCAGAAACCAAGTCTGATTTCAAATTCATTTTGTGTAGAGGGCCACTAATACCAATCTACCTATCCCCTGAATCAATGCACTAGTTCCTGTGGAAACACAATATAAATGGAAGTGCATCTTCCAATATCATAGACTGTGCGCAGCTCGTGTCCCGCGTGATTCTAATGGGTTTTGGATGTAAACTATCACCTGAAAGTGACACTAATACCTCCAAAACAAAAGGCTTAAAGTCATCCCTTATTTTACTGTGTCAATTCCTTTTGTGGGATTTCTTTCATGAAAAGAGAATGAACTTTTGACCTCAAAGTAACTGCACAACTATTGGTTTTGACTTACTTTTGGCTCTCTCCATTTTGGGTGGATAGCCATGTATCTCCCACACCGTGACCTTGTATGTCATGGTTCTTACAGTGTTGCAGTGAACTGGGTTGGGTCACATCCCATGTTTCTGATTAGCACCATTATTTCTTTAAATCCACTTTTATGGGAACCCCTGACTGGCGATTTTCCCCTCCTGAGGGCTACATGAGACGCTGTGTTAGAACCGACTATTGTTGTATTTGTTGTACCTAGTAAATTCTTGGCTAGGTCTACTAGTAGACTTAATTTGTGTGTCAATGCTTAATCGTCGGCCTTTACGCCTGCTTCACGCAAACTGTCAATTTGTTTTATCAGATGGTGGTGATAACTGGATGTAGACACTGTTTGAAATCTTCAACTCAACTTCACTCCCTAAGTTGACCAAAATTTTGCCCGACTTCTTTTGAGAGAGAAGCCAGCGAACAAACATTTGTTCCTTTACACGGGCAAATTCAACATGGGTATTTGTATTCAACATGCAGTATTTGTCTCTTCTTGTTCCTGAAATTTGGAACCGGCGAATATTTTTCGCCGCATCAAAACCAGAGGGCTTGGAAGAGTCATGACGAGTAGCCTGTGTTTCAATTTTTCTAATCTAGCTGAGCTCAACGCGCTTGCTTTTTCATATCATTTCATTTGGCAAACTCCATCTCTTTTTGTTGCATTTCTTTTTGCATTTGCATTTGAAGCTTTTCTTTTCTATTTGCAATTCCTTCTCTTTCTGTTCTTTTGATTTGCATTTCAATTTCTTTTGCTTTTGTTCTATTTTTTCTGGTTTTGTCCATTCCATCTTTTCAATTCTATGTCCATTCCTTTGAATTTCCCCCCCCCCAGTCTTTTAACTGAATGCATCACTTTTGCCCGGTCCAGAATTTCTTCTTCCTAGCCAATATGACCTATTACCCAAACATCTTCCTGGACAAATTTTCAATCAAATTATTTTTGATCACTGGCTTTCTCATAGATGTTTTGCATCAAAGTCCTAATGCTTGGCTGCTATTAAATCAGGCTTGTTCAAGCTCAGGCAAACTTCTCCAAGTTATTTGCCCAATGAACAATTCTGGATCAAACTCATTGTGATTGTACTCTACAACACAATATACTAACTTGAACACACTACCAAGTAAGTACATGTAATACACACAAAAAAATTTTGTATGCTAAAATGTGAACAATGCGTTTACAATATTATCACACTTTTACTGTGTAAATTCTGAACAATAAGGCTCAAATTTATCTCAATTCAATCCCGGAAGACGATACCACCAATTCTGTTCTGACGTCTCGTGGACGCCTAGGTCAGAAATACCTTTCAACAACAAATAAAATGAGCCTTGTGCACAAGTGATCTAAATTTTACACAACAGATTTTAAGATTTGTAATTGAGTTCAAGAATTTGTATGTCCAAAACATTAACATAAATCAAAATACACAATTACACACAAATTAAAGATTGATACCTATGTCCCCAAGGATGTCCAGTAATGGTCCACAAGAAGCGTTGCCGTTCAACGATATATGTCCTCATCAGCGGAAGACGCCAAAATGACGTGCACAAGTTCATGACAAAATCTACAGGTACTATATTCAAGGAATGTCTCAGTGAAGGTAATCTGGTCAGCAGTTCAAGACGACAAGGATTTAAGTCCCTCGACGATAAAAATCCACAGTATATTAGTACAAGATAATCAACCAGGATGTCTATCTGTCCACAAATTTGGAATCTCATATTTGATTCCCAGCACCCCTTTCGCTTCAAGACGACAGTAGAAAATTATAGCATCTGCTCAATGGGAATTGAACATATAATCAATCCTGGCACTGTGTGTGCAAGCATACAAATATCATATTTGATAAAAAACTAGTATCATTATTTTAGATACTGAGTGGATGATGGAGAGAGTCCTTCACGAGTCGATAGTCATTAACTCCTCACAGATAAGATTCCCTTTCTACATAATCATTACATAATTATGCAGCATAAACATACCCTTACACTAGTGACCCATCGGAAATTACGTCACCCGAATTACATAACTTCATATCTATTAACTTTATGGGGGGATCCTAGATCTGCAATGTGTTGGATATTTAAAGCATAAACAAGTTTCTAGGTTTAGCATCCTTGGGGATTCCAATTCCTTATTGTGCAATCTAACAGGGCACTTAAATAAAAACAACTCTAGGGATCCCCTTTCTCTCTTTTATAGTAAAACATACTTTTCCCGTGCGAAATCTTTCTCAAATAAAAATTGGAGAAATAATATTTTAAAGTTTATTCAGAAAAATGGAGCTATATAACAACGGTCCATCACAAAAATCGGTAAAAAGTGTTCTGACATGGCTTCACTTCAAACTCTATGCAAATCACCTAAAATGTGCAAGTGAAAAATCGCCATCTTTGACAATTAGAAAATTACCGTTCCGAATGCGAGTCAACGGGGAAAAGTTTACCCTACAGGAAATGTTTTTGGCTCATTCATTATTAATTACCCAGTATGGCACGGTGTTATTGCTTAGTCTCAGTTAAAGTGCCGTGCCATGTCAACGTTAGTTCTATGCCGATCACACGTAGCAACGGCCGTTATAGGTCAGTAGTCATCCGTTCTTCTTTTGGTAGCAACGGTTGTGGCCATCAAACCTTGCTTTTGTAACCGCTTGGGTTATTTGTCCATACAAACGTCACCTTACAGTCGTTTTATTTGGATTATCATTTCGCTTCAACATCACTGTCAACCTTCGACCGAAGAGATCAAAATTGTCTTGTGCCCACCGCACCGCCTCCCAAATATAGTAGCTTAGCGTCGGGGAGTTGTTTAATTTAGTATCTCGATGGAGGATCTTGGAGTGGCGATGTTATTTGGTAAATAAAATTAATCAGTTTCATTTACATTATGTTTATTTTTACCAAAAAAAATAAAAAAATTAATATTATATTCTTATATTTTTTTTGATTTAGAAGCTCAACTTCAGATATTCTAATTTACAGACTGATACCATTACTTTTAATCGTTTAACTCCTCAGCACTTCCCTTGTAGAGGAGCTCACGTACCACCTCGGTGAGTCCAAGCTGGCTACAATAACATTTTAGTTTAACTGATAACTCTCAGCAGGAACTTTCCCCTGTGCGGCAGGCTTACGAACCTTTTGTAGTCACCTGCTACAAACAAATATTTAATATACTGTATCTTTGCGAGTGTAACTGCTCAGCTTAGCTATTTCGCTTAATGCTTATGTAGCTCGCCTTTGTCAATAGCGTAATTCATCAATGCTTTATTCAATCTTGCTTATTTTGCTTAAAATGATTAGGATAGCTCCTTGTTAATATGCGTAATGCACACATGCTTTTATTCATTGCTTATTTACCCGTATTTGACTTTTGCTAATTTTAGTAGGTTTCTCCTAAATGTAGTGGGAAGCTCTTCCATTAGTACGTTTGCGTTATGCTTTAATATTTTCTGCCTCAATTTCTTAGGACGCCCTTCAAACTCGGTCTGCGTAAGTCACAAGCCGCGAGGCCTATGATAAATTTTTACGTGCTTATACTTGCTATATATATGGCTATTAGCTTGTTGCTGGCGTTGCTGAGCTTAGACGTTATGAAATGATGAAATAATGATCATTACGTAACATATACTAGATTTTAAATGCGCACTAAATTTTGATTCTTGATGGCTGATAACATGCATTGAAAGTTGTTGGCTGCATGTTTATTTCCGGTTTAAGGGTACTACTGCGGTGACTGATCTTACATCCTCGTCAAGGATACAGTCAGTAGCTTTCAAATGCCGTTTGGTGCGTTCAATTTCCTTTGTTTTCAAAAAAGGCTGCTCAGATATTTCCCGATTAGGGCGGCACTCAATTCTCAACAATCGTGTTTTTTTTTTTGCATTATAGATTTGCTTGTCCATTTACTAAGCACTGTGGGAATAACTAGCTCAAATCGAAGTCCTTCATAATCATATAGAAAATCACAACTTTGTTATAAAATTCCGTATCTACGGAATTTTTTGTAATCAAGGTTCCTATGGGCACTTATCAATGTGCATAAATTTTACTGGCTAATATATTCGTCTGGTGCGCGGGCGGAGGCGCGGGCATACAAATTCGGGATTCTCAGGATTATATAATGTAGGAGGGTAGGCGCGGTTGGTTAAAACCATGTTTTTTATGGGGCATTGCCTGGAACACAGGCGGGCCATTTCTGTCTAATTGGTCAAAATTAATGATTTCTAAAACAAAGTGGACCTTTTGGAATTGTTTCCCGGAAATTTTTGAATGTTCCCGGTGTTACTCTGCCTCTTGTGTTTGAATGTTGATGACCATAGAAGTTAAGTAGTTTACTGCTACTGCCCAGGTTTCTGTAATAAAAATACAAAATTATACACCAATAGCCTAAACCCTATATCTCTTTGAGGTTGAACCCCGGAAGTTTAAATTCGGGAACTGATAACGTTGGTCTCTCGCTCAACGCAGTACCAATTTAGATAATGTCTTTCGCAGTCTGTGAACTAAGACTACACCGTGGGCAAATTCCCGAGCAGACCCCCCGCACCGCAGACTTCCACAGAGATCAAAGAATCCCCGCCGAAGACATTAAGCCTTTAGGTAGGAGCCGTTCTGACTACAAACCATGTTTTTGTTATCATGGGATGGAAGCGCCATAGGTGCTTTTAGGCTTTTATTGGTGTTTTGCCTTGTACCCCCCGGCTGGGATCACCCACCCCGGAGTCCTTTTATGGGTGTCGGGGTGCCCTTGGGGTCTCGTAGAAGGGTTTGAGTAGTTTGAAATCATTGCGTGTGAGTCACCCAAAACTTGGGCCCTACCACTTAGTTTGGATGTTTTCACCGAGAGTCTCCCTATTGGCTAGAAAAGTTTCGGGACGCTCTGAATGGTGTTTTTAAGAGCCCCCTCCTCGAAACCGGGTGAAATTCGGGTCTTTTTTAAGGCTTCTGGCATTTTTTCTGGGTTTGGTTGGCCCAGGGGCCCCCCCCCCCCGACCCTTTTTGGGTCGGAAGGTGGGGACCCCGCGCGCCCTGGTTAGGAGCAGGCGAGGCCCAGACTCACAACTCAAGTTGCCAGGCATCCAGCGACCCTTTGACCCCCCCCCTTACGCCGAGGACGTAACCAGAGCACCACTGAGAAAGGGGGTCCGAGAGTAAGTAGGGAGAGGTCCCACCCTCCCCAAATAGCTCCTAGCCAACCAAAACCCAGAAAAAAACCAGGATCTTAACACTTAAGTGCCCAAGGTGGGGGGGGGGTTCCATAGTACCAACATTTGGATTTTTTTTTGCGATTTCTCAGTTACGCAATCAAATTTTTCAAGGAGTTTTTTTGCTAATTGTCTATTTATGAATACGCTTCTCCTGATACAAAAAAATTAATCCGCCCACAGCTTCATTAGAATAATTAGGTTGGTCCCTAGGACCCCCCTCACCCTTGGGCACTAACGAAGTGAAAAAATCAAGATATTTTACTAATTAAAAAATTAAAGTATTAAATCTTGGGATTTATTTGCTTATATATAATACCTTAGGAGGTAATTAATTACGATTAATAATACCCTTTACATCAACTCACCTTTTATATCCCGATAGCATCAATTTTAATTTTGTCATGCCGTGCTCTTAACTGTGTAAGTCTATGGAAAAATAGGCATTTTAAGCTTCTGAGAAAAATAATACAAGATGGATAAATTTGGCCTATATTTTCAATGATTATTTTAATGTTAATTCTAATGATATATGAATATTTGGTTCAAAAACCTTATATTGGAGTTGCTGAAGGAAGGGAATTTGCGAACCACTTTTTTGTTTCGAAGAGTGACAATTTCAATAGGCCATAGGTCATAGGTTCAAAGGTCGATTTTTTCATTTTTATTGTGGGTGATGGGTCTTACGTGACCTCCATTTATTTGTGTAGTGTCATGATCAAACCCCTGGGAAAGTGGTTATCTGGTTGGGTCCCTAGGACCCCCCCTTGTGCACTAACGAAGTTTTTTTGTTAGCTTTGGCACTTAAGTGTAAAAAGACCCAAATTTGACCCATTTCCGGTTCGAAGAGGGGGAGGGGTCAAACACATGTAGCTCCTCCCGAAACTTTTCTAGCCGATATGGAGAGACTCGGTGAAAAAATCCAACTAAGTGCATGGTCGCAATTTTGATAAACCCCCGAAATGATTCAAACTACTCCAATAACCCGTCTACGTGACCCTGAGACCACCCCCTCACCCATAAAAACAGGACCCGGGGGTGGGGTTGGATTCCCCAGGGTTCACAAGGGGGCAAGGCAAAACACCATAAGAAGCCTAAAAGTAACAATGGCGCTCCATACCTAATACACCAAACATCCTCTTTTAGTCAGAACATCTTACCATATAACTGAGAATCCGCATTTGTATGCCCCGCGCCTGGCCTGCGCCCGCCCAAATACATTAAGCCTGTTTTACTGCATGATAACGACAAACCGATTCATCTCAAACTTTGGAATAAACCATTGTAAGGTGACTGTCTTTATTATGAGATGCTATTATTATTACTACACATAAACATATTCGAATCTGTGAGTCAGTCTTTATTCAATGTACGCTGGTATTCAAGTCAAAGAAATCACCCCCGAGAATTATTAGACAAATATTAGAATTAATTGAGTATCGCAACGTCAATAGATTCTGCTAGATCATGCATATAGGTCATCTCCTTCTACATACATAATATACACTCACGCCGCTTGAGACCTCTAAAACAAAGACTGACATGCTTGCGTCGCTGGTGTCCGAATGGGCACAGTCCCTTCTGTGTTCCAGTGGTAACTCTCACGCATAGTTGCGAGAGGACGGTTCGAGACCGTGTTTTTTCGTCTTTGTTGAGTCAATGCTCGCCAAAATACAGATGGTAGAAATTTGGGTATATTTTGCAATAATATTATTTTAACATGGTTATTCTAGAGTAATCTATGGCATTATATCGGAGTTGTTGAGGATGAAATGTGCGAACCACTTGTTTTTCGGAGAGTGACATTTCAATTGGGCCATAGGCATAGGTCAAGTTCGGATTTTCATATTTGTATTATGATATGTGGTCCATTTTACTTGTGTTAGTGCCATTATCAAATTCCCATGGGAAAGTGGTTATCTAGGTGGGTTCCCTAGGACCCTCCGGGCACGACGGAAGTTTTTTTTTAGCTTGGGCACTTAAGTGTTAAAAAGCCCAAATTTGACCCATTTCCGGTTCGAGGAGGGGGAGGGGTCAAACACATTTAGATCCGTCCCCCGCACTTTTCTATCCGATAGGGAGAGACCGGTGAAAAAATCCAAACAATGATGGCCCCAATGTTGAGTAACCCCACGAAATGATTCAAACTACTCCAAAACCCGTCTACGGGACCCTGAGTACACCCCCCGCAAGACCCATAAAAAAGGACCCGGGTGGGGGTGGATTCCCCAGGGGGTACAAGGTGCAAGGCAAAACACCAATAAAGCCTAAAAGTAACAATGGCGCTCCATACCTAATAACAAAAACTCTCTTTTAGTCAGAACAGCTTACCATATGTATCCCTAGAATCCCAGCATTGTATGCCCCGCGCCTCGCCTGCGCCCCCCAATACATTAGCCTGTTTAACCTGCATGATACGAAAAACCCGAGTACAATCTCAACCTTGGAATTAAACATTTTAAGGTGACTGTCTTATTTAATGGATGACGATTTTTAATTACTACACATAAACATATTTTCGAAATCTGTGAAAGTTGTCAGTCTTTAATTCAATGTACGCGAGGATCAAGAGCAATGATAACACCCAAGAGAATATGTTGAACAAATATTATATAGGAATTGAATTGAGTACGCACAAAACGTCATAGATTCTGCGAGAATCGTGCATATAGGCCATCTCCTTCGAAATACAATAAATAACGCACTGACCCGCTTGAACTCTAAAACAAAGACTGAAATGCTTAGCGCTCGCTGGTGTCCGCATGGGCACAGTCTTCTGTGGTCCATGGTAAATCTCACGCAAGTTATCGGAGGGACCGGGTTCGAGACCGTGATTTTTTCGTCTTTGTTGAGTCAAGCCGGCCAAATACAAGATGGTATAAATTTGGTATATGTGCAATAATATTTGTTAAATGGTTATTCTAGAGTAGATATAATGAATTATATATCGGAGTTGAGGGATCGAAAATTTGGCGAACACTTTTTTTTCGGAGAGTGACATGTCAATTGGGCCTAGGTCATAGGTCAAATTTCGGATTTTTTCATTTTGATTTAATGGCTGTGGTCCATTTACTTGTGTTGTGGCCATGAGCAAATTCCCCCAGGGGAATAGTGGTTATCTCGGTGGGTCCCTAGACCCTCCGGCACTAACTGAAGTTTTTTTTTTTTAGCTTGGAACAGTGTAAATACCGTTTTCTGTTTTAAACAGTCTGTTGTTACAGACCTTGTAACTGTAATTACTGCTATGAAGGATAACTACCAGGGTACTATCAGCTACAGGGACCACGGTTTCTACGAACCTCTCTGAGTTTCACCCCCCCTCCATCCCGCGAACCGAGTCTTTGACAAAGTACTAGTTTCAAACGATATACATCATATTATGCATTGAAACAACTGCATTATATGGATGAAAATTAGAGTTCAATAATTTCAATTTCAATTCCGTTTCAATAACAAAATATCATCAGGGTCATTTGACCATCGACCACACCTGATATGATATAGATGATTTGAGATTCTGCTAATTTTACTAATATGTGAGTTTATACCTTGTATTGTAAAACTGGTTATTATTTTATAAAATTATTCGATCGAGCCATAACGAAAAAAAAAAATCCCGGCACATGATAATGCACGTGACAACTCCCTATTATAATATGCAGGACTCGCGGGACTGAAATGAATGTTTTTTGAATATCTGGTTCCACTCGAACTTGAATCGGAAACTCTTTGCGGCATCATAGATTGCACCAACGACAAGGATGTCCGTGCTGTCCTCAAACATTTCTTTCAATTGTGATTAATTATACGTTATTCAATTAAGCATGAAAATTTCCTTCAAACGTCCATTTCTATTAATTGATCTTTGTCACATTTAAAAACCGCAAACAACTTGGTGCCATGCGTCATAAGCTTTGAACAAAAGCACATAAGTAATTGTTCTTTGTTGCAAGTTAACATAGCAACTGTTGCTGATGTCCCAGAAAAAATCATAATGATAGAGTCACTATAATTTTTTTACGATATGACCCCCAAGATCAATTAAAACTTCCCGCAGACCCGATTTTACAAATCTGAGGAGCTGGTAACCAGAGTGGCCTGAAGAAAGCAATGGTACATATACCTCCAATTTTGCATTGCAACAATATTTAATTGCCCCATTTTCTTGCAAAACAACTTCTAACTTGATCCATAACTACATTTACATAATGAAACTGTAATTATAAGATATTAATTAGTTAGTGGTATCCTACATTTCAACGTTGTCACCTAGAGAAAAGTCGAATTGAATTCGATATTATTTTTGAATTACGACTGAGGAAATTAGCATAAATTAATTCGAGTAGTAGGTGTTTATAAATACTGCAGCCTTTTCCGATTCGCTTTCAGAAAATAATGTGGCACTCCATTTAGTCGAGAGTTTGACTGACGGTTCAACAAAGATTTCGCGCATCTTTCCACATGGCGGCCCCGACGCTAAATTTGGGATGCTCTTGGCGGCCCTGTTAGCTTTTCTGTGAATAGGCCTATATTATCAAAACTCGGTCAAACTAACGGCAAAAGTAGAGAAAACGAAGACAACACGCCGAAGTCACTGGTCTTTGGAAAATGACCGCAGCTACCTCTCATTCCCCGCTCCATGCTCAGTTGTTTAATAGTGGGTTTAATAGAAGCACATTTGCTTTGCTTGGTGCTAGCCCGGAATTTTATGCGCATAGGCGGGTCCTTTTTTACATCCGTAGACTGCAATCGATTACGTGTTTCGTTTATACTGCAAAAAATTCCGAATTCAATGACACCTTATATTCGAATTCACTCAAAAGTCAGTTGCCTAAAAAGCACTTACGAATTCGACTTTTTTGAAGTCGTTATCGATTACGACTGCGTGTGTTTACACTTCAGAAAAAAGTGAAATCGATGACGACTCCATCGATATCACTTCGACTTTGGCCCAGTGTAAACCCGAAGAATTATTAGACAAATATATTATATAGGAATTGAATTGAGTTTCGCAACGTCATAGATTGTCTGCGAGAATCATGCATAAGGTCATGATTTTTGAACATTTTATAACACTGAAGTGCCGTGTATGAATTAAAATGTTCTGCAAATTCAAAATTGTTACCTGTATGAATAAAGAAGTGAAGACATCGTCAACGTTTTTTTTCATTACCCTAGCTTGCCGCGTATTTTTCATTTTAACAGAAAATTTGAACCCTCGATTTTAATACCCCTTCCAAATATACAACTTTTCGCCATTGTGATTACGTTATACACAAATCGATTAATACTGCTATTCAACACCGGCATCAAAGAAAATCAAACCTTCACATATTTTTACAATTCTATTTTTGTAACACCGTTTACTAGGCTTTTACTAAGGGGTGGGGTGGTAAACACCGGGACTTCATTACATAGCAATATATATTTCGCTGTTGGTAGCAAATCACTGCATAATAAAAAAAAACCATCAAAGTCAACAGAAAATGGTCTGTGCATTTCATACCTTGTGACAGTGACTAAATGGAGCTACATATAAACGCTTTTATATCTAGCTTCATGTCTATTTCATTTTTTGAACATTATTATAACCACTTTAGTGCCGTGTATGTTCAAAATGTTCTGCAAATTCAAAATTGTTACCTGTATGAATAAAATCAAGCACATCGTCAAAACGTTATTTTTTCATACCCTAGCTTGTCCGCGTCATTTTTTTTCATTGTAACAGAATTTGAAACCTCGATTTAAATATCCCCTTCCAAATATACAACTTTTCGCATGATTATTACTTATAACAAATTTCCTATTAAGGTACTGCTATTCAAACACCGGCATCACTATGCTGAAGTCTGAAAGGCCCTGGCAATTCTCGATAAAGACGTTTGGCAGTAGCAAAAGTAACTCACTGATCTAATGGATATCGAAGGGAATAGTGGATGCGGAAATACTTACTATGAGCCTATAGTAGATTTTCAAAATAAGTGGAGACCTCATTAAAAGTTTTAGGTCTTCTTCACCGTGAGAGATAGGAGGAAATATTTTTAATGGCCACAGTAGAAAAGTTTATGGTAATCGTACAATGTATAGTAATCTAACTCGTAAATAAATGTTGACATAAAATACATTATTCCACATCTAAGATAGCTTGGATATTTCATTTGAAGTATCAGGACGAAAACACCAGCAAATAGTTCATTTTAATGTTGTTATTTGAACATAACTTAACCTTTGACACTGTAGAATATCATTCTTTATCACAGTACTGGAGAAATAATGCATTCTTATATCAATGCACACTTAACACAACTATAAGTTTTTATTTGGACATCAAAAGTGGGCCAAACTTGTATAAAAGATTAGCACAGGTCCTTCTATCATTAACAGACCATTGTAGAACTGAATACATCAGTTTCCAGTAAACCGATTCTGTAAAGTAACTTTGTACCATGGACACAATATCGTCGTGGGTTCTGCATACTGTCGAATCAGCATAAATGCTAGTTCTGAGAAAACGGCGTTTGAAAGTTTGAGTTACTTATGAATGCGTGTAATTAAATGAAATAAAAGGAAATGGCTATTTTAAGTGGTGTAAGTTAAAGACATGAATGGTTACTAACTGACGACAGTTTTAAAATACCAAGAAACAACTGTTTTCTTATTCAAAATGGCCACTGAATGTGATTTGACAGTTTGTCAAACCCAAATGTTTGATTCGCTGTGTTCTAAGGAGTCGAATACGTATTCGACTGCATGAAACCCGTTGATTTCTAATGTTGGTATGGTGAGATTACTATAGCTACGGGTTTTTACTATTTTAAAATGATGATGCCGATGATGCCACGATGATAAGAATAACGATGGCGGTGATTATGGTGCAATAACAATGAAATAAGGAAACATCGAGCTTGACGACGACAATGATGCTGCTGAGCAATGAATGGATGATGATATGATAGAACGTGATGATAACGATGAACATGATAATGACGATGATTACGACGACGTGACATGATTATACGAAGACGATGGCGAATGTCCTTGATGATAAGACGACGACCGACGACGATGTCTATTGCATTTGTGTTTTGTACAACCAGGCAATTGATTTGTATACAAACGACTTCATAATGGGAAACATTCACTGTTGGCATTATCGTTCGTTTGTAAAATATACGCAGACTGACCACGATGACCAACGGAATTCAAAAATTACAACTCTCTTACAAATTTGGCTCCTGAAAATTAATATCTTTCTTTAATTAGTCGCCATAGGTTTTTAACTCATTTTTGCAGAAAAAAAAAGTTTTTCAGGATAAATACTTTAGAAGGACACAGCATTGATTGCATGTTTATATAGTATTCATGTTTCAACACACTAGAACTGTTCAAATGAGCCAAAACATTTAAAATGTAACTGGAATGTAACTTTGGAGGATAAAAGTGGTCCTATATAACTTTATAACCATATTTTCTTGTTTGTCCTTCCTTCTTAAATTTCTCATTACATATAAGTTCCTATCTTTTAAAGTAATGTACACGCTTAATATAACCAAACTTGACTGAACGAATTAACAGTTTAAATTGGCAATATACCCATAACAATCTCACAGACTAAACAATGTAGAGGGCACTAACGCTTTGACAAACAACTTCCCAAAGACAATATCAATTTGTGCCTGAAAGCGATTTTTTAAATGGATGTAATAATTAGTAATTATTTAGTTTAACATCAAAGAAAAGCAAAACCTTCCCAATTTTTACAAGTCTATTTTTGTAACAACGCCGTTTTTACTAGCTTTACTAAGGGTGGGGTTATAACACCCCGGGATTCATTATTATAGCATAGATGTTTCGATGTGGGTAGATTGGTCCACCTTTTCTATTGCTTCCAACTAACCTAGTATGGGCGTCACAATGACGTCAAGTTCACAAGTTGGCAAAATTCAGGGTAACAGCTTTGTTCTGGCTCAAATCCAGGGTAGTTAATGAGTATTCTTCTGTAAAATATAAAGCCACACACGTCAACTTCTGAACTTTAAAGTATGATTTTATCTCCATTAATGTTACGATCCCGTGTGAAGATCGTACTCGCAGGGAGCTTCATACATCTGATTGCAGAGTCACACGCTGTCCTTAGCAACTTTATTGATATTGCGCATGCGCTCAAGCAAAATCGTGTTGCCGTCGTGAAGTGGTCCCTGTTAACCGGAATTGCTGAGATTACTGGACCTGCCCACCGCTGGCAAAATTGGTCATTTCCACAGAAACAAATCAGAGTATAAAATGAAATATTTGAATAAAAAGGTAGGATATTGAGTTGCAGGCGGGTTTCTGAGCCCCAAATGGATATGCGAAAATGACTAGTTTTAATAACATATTTTAAGGGCCATACAGGCACAATATTTAAACAATGAAACATCATTTATATAGGCGAGTAATGTGGACGAGGTCGGAAAAACTAAATAATAATGGGGGGCGCCCTTTTTTAAATTTTATTTTCCCGCCGAGGATACATTATGACCCATATGACAAAACCTTTATTTCTATTCTATTAACTAAAACAAACTTGATTTTATTATTTGTTGTTTGTATTTAAGTTAATAGGCCTTATTTATGTGTATGTTGTATGATGATTAATGAAAAAATTAATGATAAGAAAATGCATTTAGCGGCTCATTATTGCAGAATAATGGGCAGTAAAACGACCAATCAGAATTTGCATTGTCAATAATGGGAGTAGAGGAAAGAACCCACTCCCCATCAATCGACTTCGACGCTAACCCCGGTGACGGTGCTTACTTCCAGTTGTTTCGCCCATTCGAGGTGTGAAATAATTATAGGAGACTTAAGAAAGTTTAACTTTTGCGCACCGAGTGAAAGTTCACCTGGGGTGGTAACCATCCTCACCTTGGTAAAACGAGGGTTAATGTCACTTATGTCACCCCCCCCCCAGTGGATTAAATTGGTCTATTTGTACAAAGTTAAAAATACAAAATTTTAAAATGATTAATACAATTTTTTTTACGACGCACAGACCGTAAAGTTTCAATAAGTACAAGGAACATAATTAAAACACAAACATTAAAATGTGAAATAACATGACAATCCCTCATGAAGATTAGAAAGGTCAAATTTCACCGATGGCCTTAAATCATGATAGATCTATTAGCGGTTTGATCACTGAAAGCAGGTAAGCAATCTTTGTCCCAGCGAATTAACGTATTCTTCACAATTTATCTGTGTGCTTTGAGATAATTGGACACGCCAAGCTATCGAATACGTATTCGTTTGTTTGTGAAACCGTTTTATACAAAGGGTGTTATTCGACTGCGGATATTTTGGTTTTTTAGGAGAGGTAATTTCACTTTTATTTTGGGTACATTAAAGAGTACATAAAAGCTAGGCTTCCAGTATAAACACTACTACTCGAATTAATTTCTGCTAATCCTCAGTCGTAATTAAAAATAATATCGAATTCAATTCGCCTTTTCTCTAGTGTAAACACGTGAAATGTAGTTACCACTAATAAATTAATATGTATAAATTACCAGTTTTTTATTATGTAAATGTAGTTATTTGATCAAAGTCGAATTGTTTTGCAAGAAGAAAAAAAAAAAAATAGTTTGGGCGCAAATTAAATATTGATTGCAATCAAACTTTAAGGAATATTTACCTTCTGTCTTCAGTGCCACTCTTGAGTTACCAGCTCATTAATAGGTTGTAATGGGTCTGCGGGGTACTTGATTTCTTGGGGGTCATATCGTAAAAAAATTTAATATTGAACATCTATATTATGATTTTTTCTGGGACATTAGCTAACAGTTCTATGGACCTTGTGCAACAAAGAACCAATTACGTATGTGCTTTTGTCAAAGCTTATGACCGACTGGCACCAAAGTGTTGCGGTTTCCATTAACTGTTGAAAGATCATTAAAGAACATTGGACGTTTGAAGGCAATTTAATGGCTTTTTAATTGATAAGAAATTAATACCAATTTGAAAAAGAAATGTTGAGACAGCACGATCTTGTTCGTGGTTGCAATATGTGCAAAGAGTTTCCGATTCAAGTTCTCGTGGAACCAGATATCTATTCAAAAAACATTTCATTGTCAGTCCCCGAGTCAGTGCAATAAGAATGGAGTGTACTTGGCAATTATTCATGGGGATTTTTTTTTTGATTCATGCTCGACGAATAAAAATAATAACACGTTTTACATACAGTATACACATCATATGGTAATAACTTAGCCAGAATCTCAAATAAATCTAATCATATTCAGGTGTGGTAGATAGATGGTCAAATGACCCTGATGATATGTTATGTTATTGGAAACTGAATTTGTAAGGATTAGTTGGGGGGAACTTTAATTTTAATCAATATAAGGTCAGTTGGTTTCAATGCATAATATGATTATCATCTGTTTAAACTAGTCGTGTCAAAGATTCGGTTTTAAAGAATTCGCGGGATGGAGGGGGGTGAAACTCAGAGAGGTTCGTAGAACCGTTGGTCCCTTTAGCTGATAGTACCCGGTAGTTTATCCTTCCATAGAGTAATACAGTTACAAGGTCTGTAACACAGACTAGTTTAAACAGAACGGTATTAACACTTTGCCCAAGCTAAAAAAAAACTTCCGTTAGTGCCCGGAGGGTCCTAGGGACCCACCTAGATAACCACTTTCCCATGGGAATTTGATCATGGCACTAACACAAGTAAATGGACCACATATCCATAATAAAAATGAAAATCCGAACTCTGACCTATGACCTATGGCCAATTGAAATTGTCACTCTCCGAAAAAAAAGTGGTTCGCAAATTTCTATCCTCAACAACTCCGATATAATTCCATTATATCTACTCTAGAATAACCATTTAACATAATTATTATTGCAAAATATACCCAAATTTATACCATCTTGTATTTTGGCGAGAATTGACTCAAACAAAGACGAAAAATACACGGTCTCGAACCCGGTCCTCTCGCTAACTATGCGTGAGATTTACCACTGGACCACAGAAGACTGTGCCCATGCGGACACCAGCGAGCGCTAATGCATTTCAGTCTTTGTTTTAGAGTCTCAAGCGGCGTGAGTGTAGTGTATATTTGTATTTAGAAGGAGATGGCTATATGCATATATTAGAAGGAGTGGCCTATATGCATGATTTGACGTTCTCAAAGTCATTTTGTTGATTTAAGGATGCTTTGACTATTCGTTTCTTGAAATATCCATTTTATGCGATTAGTCACTTTCATTTATTGAATAACAAATTACTTTATTGAAGATAATTAACCTAGCTCCAAAACCTCAGATAATCCACATTTAGTGTTGCGTCCCCTTACGGCGGTCCGGTAAGTACGTAATTCCTGTTGTGCTAAATTGAAAGTTGGCCGCCCCCGTAAATTGAAACCCGTGTTTGAAAATTCTCCAAGACTGGAAAATATATCGAAAGGCATGGTGGGAAAAATGGATACGACCAGTAAGCGATTGCGTGTGTTCACTTTTCGTGTCTGTGAGCACTAAAGTACCCGATAAAAATGTTCACATTTTCTCGTAAGTCCTATAGGTTCAGACCCAATACGATACATATCCAAACAAAACAAAGTAGTAGTAACGGACTTTATGATGCAAAAACATTACAGAAACCCTAATTGGGATATTTGAGGTTTTAGTTCAATTACACACATTTCTCAGGAGCCACTGATAATGTTTAATCTCTCGCGCAGTACCCAGCGGGCATAAGTCCGTTTAGAGCGCGTCCGAAAACGAGTGGCACGTCGAATCAGGGTGCGCGGTTTTTTTATATAAATTTACGTCGAAAATGCAAATTGATCGAACCGTTTTAAGAACGACGTCAAATCGATATTTGCATTTCGAAATTAAATAGTGTGTAAATTTCTAAAAACTCTCCGAAGTCTTTTCGACGTTCCAGCGTCGATTGCCCACTGGGTACCAATTTAGATCATATTCCTTTCGCAAGTCGGTGACAAGGACTACACCGTGGGGAAGGAAATACTTACCGGACACCCGTAAGTGATGCGTCTAATGCCATGTCATGCAGACCACTCTGGAGCCAATCATATTGAGCGTATTGACTCGTGACGTAATGTGCAAACATCTGCGACATATTTCGACTTTGACTATTATCATACCGGATGATTCGAAGATTTAGGTCAGGGACGTTTTCAGGATTTACAGAATCTATTCTTTTATGGATGATTAACTTCTTCCTTTGTTGCGACCTCATATTTTACCAACAATTCTAAAACACACCTGTTCTTTACGTTCACACCAACGTTTCATTAACGTGCGTTCGCACTTCCGCGTGATCGATTGGTGATTGAAAGTTTCAATGGAATTTGCGTGTTTGTTCACATGTTTTCTTCCGTGTGAGAAGGTTTTAAAACCATTCTTTGGACATTTGAAAAATATTTACTGTCATGATAATATTAAATCCATACAATAATATTAATAGGAAACCTTGTGACATAGTTACCTTCAATGTTGTCGGTGGTGAAACCGTGTTTGGATTGAAGCCGAAAGTCAACTTTAAAGGGACATAATGGCATGAAAAAATTGCCATAATGAAAAGGACCCTTACTGAAATCACTTCCACGAGTTTGAAAACAATTTGGATGTTTACATTCTGTAAAAACAGTAAAAACAGGAAGAGTTCCAGGGGGGAGGTGGCAGTTTGTGGCAATTTCTGGAGCAGAAAAGCAAGGTGTTCACATCCCATTACGGTGTATCTAGCAGGTTTTGCGACACAATTCAAAAGCATTCAGATCGGGATTCAGGCATTATACTTTAGGCTTGTAGTAAGATATTGATCTGGCAAGTGAAGATGGATTAGTCGGGATTAGCACATATACAATAGCAATGGTCTATGAGCTGATGACAACATGCTTTCAAGTTTGGTAAATGCTGGCAGTAATGTCAGCATCCTTGTTCCAGAAATTGCCACAAACTGCCACCTCCCCCTGGAACTCTTCCTGTTTTTACTAATGTAAACATCCAAATTGTTTTCAAACTCGTGGAAGTGATTTCAGTAAGGGTCCTTTTCATTATGTCATTTTTTTTTCATGCCATTATGTCCCTTTAATAAATAACTATAATTGTCTACGGTTTTTCTTACTTATTTCTCCCTCCTTCGCCCCCTTCTCTCTCCATTCTACCTTCTTCAGAACCCTTGCCACCCCGCCTGCCCCCAAATGAACTGGCCGTTGGTACAGTGTATATGGAGAAGGACACACATTCGCCCTCTCAGAACATATCTCGGCATTGCTTCTGCCCCCCATTTTTGCAAAGGTCTGGTGTTTCGCCACTGATCTTTTAATCTCCCTTTTGATATAAATTAAATGTTGATAAAATTACAATTTCAACGTGTAAACCTTAAAAAAACTTCAACTTAAAAATCTTTCTCTGGATGTACTTCTTCAATCTAATGTAGTCATGCCTATTCTTTGGTAGGCCTAGCCTAATATGTCTGACGGGTATTTAGATAATTTTCTTGGATTTTCTGCTTTTTGTCTCTGTCTCTCTGTCTCCTTCTTTCCCACTTGGTGTTAATTTGTATAATGATACGTTTAACCTGTGTAAATAATTCAGTAGAAGACATTACAAGCAATATAACTTCTCATTAGAGTACTTTCAAAGATCCTATACCAAAAGATACCAGCATAAGACATAAACAAATTATCAGAGTTTGTTAAAATTTCCCTCCCTTTATCTTGTTTTGGCCTCCAAGGTGGGATGGTCCTAGAGGTGCTTTGTTACCTGTTCATCCCATCCTTTCACTTGTATTTGTGCAATCCTGTATTTTTAATGATTAACAAAGAATGATTGAATAATATTATATTTTTCATTTTAACCAGTGATGAAGTATAATAAATAATAAAATAAAAAATATCAAATAAATAATTTACTGATTAAAACGACACTAACAATATTTACCCATAATTATTTTTAATTATATAGAACTATTAATTTATTTACTAATATATACATCTTAATGCTTTTATATTTATATATATATATATATATATATATATATATATATATATATATATATATATATATATATATATATATATATTAAATTACATTTTACTTAATTGATCCTTTGTAGTGATTATTTAGTTTTTCATTTGTTCTTATAATCACTTTATTTTCCACTAGTTGTCGTCTCTGTGCTCCGCCTTCATTGTGCTTTAATTCCATACCCTGTTCACATCTCAATGTTTCTGTTTTTTGAAGCCCGGCGCCTTGTACTTACCATTTACTTTCTCATCAAGTATGTGTGTTTTTATGTTTTGGCAAACATAGTAAATGTATGTAATTATCCAAAACTGAACAATAGTTATTATCATTAGCCGAATGTATTGTCGTTATTGTAAACATATTTTTTCACAAACACTGCGTTCAAGGTATTCAGATTTTAATGATTCTTCTTGGATTTCCTTCAAATGTAGCGGTCGCATTTTTTTTCATTTAACCATTATGTTGATGATGATGAATTTAAATTTGAATTATTTATATTCAGTACTTCTGTAGAGTATAATAGTATGTTTGATTTGAAGTTTAATTCCTTTACTCTAAATGATACAATTCCTGATTTATATGAGTTTAATAAGTGCTCTTATATTTTCATTATGATCAGTTAAATTTTGAAATTACTTCTGATGATGACTTATAAATCTACGTATAGTTTAAATAAAAAAATGGATACCATTCATGCTTTCTTCTTTGGTATTAATCATACGTTTAATGTTATAACATTATCTGAAACTTGGTTTAATGATAATGGTTCAAATTTGATCAACATTGATGATTATCACTATGAAATAAGATCACTGAAATCTGAAATGAACACTGAAAATTTTAACAAGAGAAAATCCCACTGAAAATCACACTGAAACGAGCTCTGAAAATAGCCGTTTGTTTTTCCTGCGTGAAAACAAAATGTATTACAATCATGCATACCGCACATGTCATGCTAGAGTTGTACATATTATAATTAAACAATCATTCATTTCCTTGGTTCCCTTTACGTATCTGCTGACATGTTACTTGTCAATGAATGTCCATTAGTTTCACTTTTTTTGTTTTGTAATTTCTCTTTCAATATCATACTCCAACAACCTTATAGTATAAGCTATACACTGTTGCTCATAAAGTTGGAATAAACTATTTTTACCACTTTTTATGGAATGATTCTTACAGTGTGAGTTATGATATCTAGGGTGTATATCGCCACACTACTTGATTGATCAGCCTCTTCCAAACATATCACCATGAACTTAGTTCACAATTAACCCTTTTACGAACGTGTGACACTTACGAACTGTGTCCTTAGCCTGAAAGGAAAAGGTGGTATTTGAACAGCAGTTTTAAGGATTTTGTTGCAATTGTTTAACATCAGTCAGTTTTACAGATAACATTTATTAACCCATTTTGGGTGATTTCATGCATCGAAATGTTCAATAATACTATTTTAAATAGGAGTATAGCCAGCCTTGGCATGAATTAGTGCGTCAAGACGTCGCGGCATACTGCCCACAAGGCTGTTTATGATGACAATGGGCAGGGCGTCCCACTCATCGGTCAGAGCCTGAGCTAACTCCTATAGAGTTTGAGGAAGATTGTCCCAAACCTGTCATTGATGGCTCGGCCTAAGGCATCCTGTGAATGCTCGATAGGGTTCATATTAGGAGAGCAAGCAGGCCATGGTATCTGCATCGCCCCCTCTGCCTCAAGAAATTTTCTCACTTCAGCGGCCCTGTGCGGCGTGCCGTTGTCGTCTTGCAGCCGAATGTGGCAGGCAATGGTTTTCCAGAATATCCAGGTACACGACGAAGTTCATGTTTCCATCTGGCACCACCAGTGACTCCTCCATAATGAATACCGGCCCATACCATCACTGAGCCGCCACCAAATCTAATTTTGTAAGACAAAAATAAATTTGGGCTAGATACCCCCTTAAATTGCAAGATTGGGATGAGTTCTGTTCATTTAGGTACTTTTTGTCACTATAAATTCATGTGAAAACAAGTGCAAAATTGTATTGGAAGAATGGCACTGTGGGAAGAACACTATACCTACTCTTATTAAATCCTATCCTGCATCTAAAATGTATTAGTATTTGTCAATGTGATGGCTTCATCGACTATTTTGTGATTCATACTTCAAACACTAGATCCTAGCTTGGATCTAAAAAAAAAAAAACACTAGCATTACTTTGTCGATGTAATGTCTTCATCGACTTATTTATGATTCATTATTACACAACCTTAAACGAGATCCTATCTTGGATCTAAAATTCAGTATTTGTCGAGTCGAGTCATGCGGGAAAACCGTTGTTACACCTGTAATTACTAGCGTAATCAAATGCTAGTTAACCTCGTATCGAAGTTAACTTCACAACCAAAACATTTTAACCAAGCCAAATTATATAAAATGAATATAGGCCTAAAGGCTAAAAACACGTTAAGAAAGCAAAATACAAGTATTAAATATAGAAAATGCAAGTAGCATGTCAACAGATTCTTTAAAGGAAACCAAGGGAATTAATTATTGTTCATTTGAATTAGAAATGTACAACTCTAGTATCTCCATCCCGCCAGTCTACAAACCAATGGGAAAGTTACACGGCAAACAATGCCACCCACCAAATATGATTATAATAAAAAAAATGGCATAACTTGTGTTCAATATAGGTAGATTGACCTTTTAGAATAACATATTAACAACATTTTCATTGCACATTGAGAATAATGTTTTTCCCTGAATTTTTATGTTTTCTTTGTGGGATTCTAATTTTATTGGTTAATTGTTATATTGTCTTTATGGCCCTGCATTGGTGGTATAAATTCGTGCAAAAATTCCGTCGGGAAAGTGGTTTCCGTAGGGGGTGTTCCATGGAACCCCTTGTCCACCAACGGAAGTAGGACGACCTTGTCTACTTAAGTGTTAAACCGTGGATCCTCTTTTTGAGCGCCACCTTATTCACATCATCGTCAACCTTTTTTGGTTAAAAGGGTTTATTTTTTTCTGAGTATACCCGATTAATGTGGTAATAGTATAGAAATTAAGGTTTGAGGTAACATTTGATGTGTCCTCGGCCGGAGAGCTTTATTCGGAAGTTTTTCCGACCCCTGACACACTATTTCGCTCATCAGATAGGTAGCTGCTACCTTTTTTTTTTTTATTTATGTCAAGGCATGTTTGTCAATTGTTTGTCGTGACACTTGTCTTGTCTTCTCTTGTACCTGTCTATTGTTTGTTTGTTTGTCTTAGTCTTTGCACATAATTTAAGACTTAATTTAATTACACGTGATTTAAGGGTGACCATTATTTCGAGTTTTACTCTTTATGGTTTTCCCAACATATTTCTCTTTGAATTGTTTGTATTTTTTCCTATGGTAAAAATAAACTGAACTGAACTAAATTAAGAATGTACTCTCAACTTAAATTCACCCAAACAAATACAATGTACAATACAATGGTAGAAATGCAATGATTATATAATAAACTTCTTCACGAAACCAGTTGGTCAGCCAAAGAGCTGAGGTGATATACAAAACAAATTAGTGTGGCCTATGTAGGTAGATAAGCCTTTGTGTGCAGTTAATGGGTGACATCCATAAAATAGTCTACCAGAGCCCCACTTATCTAAAAAACGATGTCGCCATTTTTCCTGCTGATCTTCAGAGCTAGGAGGGGGCAAGTTAAGTTTACACGAGTCAAACTTTAAATTACTCGAATAATTTTGGGTATTATACTGGGTATTATTGTACTTATGTTGTAACCAATAGAAAACGGAGGACCAAAGCTATCCACTGGTATCAACATCGTAAGCATTTGTTGCTTTTTAATAATGAATTTCCGGGGTGGTAAGCACATTGTCAAAATTTGGTTTTCTTTATAGGTTTAACTTGGATATTCTGCAAACTAAATGATTACTAATACATCATTAAAAAGTCCCTTTAAGAAACAATTGATATTTTCTTTGGGAAGTTTGTATAAGCGTATAGTACCCTCTAAAATTGTTTACATGTTAGATTTTACTATTGAGTATATTACACATAAACTATTAATTAGTTTCAATTTCGATATATATTTTAAGCGTGTACATTATTATAAAAGATAGGAAGTATATTATGTAAGGAAATACTTTATGTCCTCCAAGACTGTTTAAGTTATGAAACATTATAGTTCATAGGGTTTTGTGTACATAGACGGCTCGATCATTTATTCCAAAAATTATAACTATGTCGAAGACAAGCATTTAACTTGTATTGTATGAAAGGTAATTATTATAGAACTACTTGTAAGCTTAAAAAATTTAAGAAAAATATTCGTCCATGGTTTCAAAACGCAACAAAACTAGCAAATTATTGAAAATTTGGCTGAAAATCCAAGATGGCAGCCGTGAGCATATTGTTTTTCAGGTGCTTACAAAAAATAGTCATCGGAAGAAAATTAAGTGGAAGACAAGCCATTGGCATGTTTTATATGCAAGATAATTGGATAAGGAATACATTAAGACTAAAAAATTGAAGATAAAAATTCGTTCTTGGTGTCAAAATCCACAAAATGTAGGAAAATTGGTCAAAAATCCAAAATGGCGGATATGCAATAAATGATCAGGGCCGAACCCTGTGAGTTACATTGAAAATATTTCCTGAGCTTGATTAGTGAACAGTTGTAGCCAAGGTTTATGTGTTGGTTGTTGACAAAATGAAGACAGTACATTGTGTTCCCAATTCCCTAACACATTACACGTGCAATATATTTGGTCCTGCAAAAAAAAAAAAAAATGAGGTAAAACCATATTGTCGACTAATTAACAAAAACAATTCTAATTCGTGGTTATCCGGGGCCGTCCGCGCTATATTTTACAACGAACGATAATGCAACAGTGAATGTTTCCCGTTTTAACCGCTTATGTAAGTCTTTTGTATAGTTGCACTGTTTGTAACTGTTTGCAATGGACATACATATCCATAAGGACACGAACAAAAAGTCAAAGGGTATAATGTTATAGAAGAACCCAGTTACAGAGACAATGTTACAAACCACTTAATTATAGATGCACAATGTTATAGAATGTTATTGATAACGCAGTCATAGAGACAGTGTTATAAAAACACAATCACGGAAATAAATAAAAAAAACACAGTGATATCGTTATAAAACACAAACCGCCACCAAAACCAAACCAAATCATCATCATCATCGTCATCGTCATCATCATCAATCATAGTAGCATCACCATCATCATCATCGTTATCATCATCATCATCATCATCACCGACTTCTTAGAACACAGAAAATCAAACATTTGGATTTTAACAAACAATCAAATCGCATTCAGTGGCCCATTTGAATAATAAAACAGTTGGGTTCTTGGTATTCACATACTCCGTCAGTTAGGAAACCTCCACTTCTTAACACTTAAGGCAGCCGACGCAGAGATTTTCCGAGGAGGCGCCCTCAATTTCCAAAAAAAATCGTGTTTTGGCATGTACATTAATGCTTGTCCATATACTAATCACTGGTGAAATGCTAAGAGCTTAAATCGAATTCCTTTATATAGAAAATCAAAACTTTGTTTTAAAATCCGGATCCGGAATTTTGTTATACACAGTATCCTATGGGACGAATAATACACATAAATGTTTACTGCCTCAAAATGAAAAGCGACATTCTTCTAAAATTTCGGAAATGGTGCATTTTAGGTATCTTTTAGTCTTGTGATAGTTTATTATTATACAAAAAAATAATATTTTGAAATTCTCTGAGCAGACTTTAAGTGCCCAAGCTTTTAAAAAAACTGCCGTTAGTGCCCAAGGGGGGGTTCATAGGGACCAACCCAGAAGAAAAAACGTTCCATCGGGAGTTTGATATGGGGGACACTAACACAAGTAAATGGGGGTCACGTAGAAACCACATACCCACAATAAAAATTGCAATCCGAACTTTGACCTAAGGCCAATTGAAATTATCACTATCCGACAAAGGACGTGGTTCGCACATATCCGTCCGTAGCAACTCCAATATAAGGTTTTGATCCAAAATAATTTCATGTACTATGCTACATTGACTTAAGCAATTAAAATAATACATTGCAAAATAGAGCCAATTTTATACCATCTTATTGTTCTCAGAACACTTCAAAATCACCTTTATTTTCCATAGAACTTAAACATTAAGAGCCGGCATGACAAAATTAAAATTGATGCTATCAGCATATAAAAGGTATTGGATTTAGTATTATTAATTATTAATTACGGCTCCTCTAAGGTATATATCTAAGCAAATAAATCCCAGATTTAATTACTTTAATTTTAATTCGTAAAATATCTTGATTTTTTCACTTCCGTTAGTGCCCAAGGGGGGGGGGGGGTTCCTAGGGACCCCCAACCTCTTATTCTAATGAAGCCGTGGGCGGATTGAAATTTTTTCGTATCAAGAGACGGTATATAAATAAGACAATTAGCAAAAAAAAATCCTTGAAAATTTGATTGCGTAACCGAGAAAACAGCAAAAAAATCAAATGTTGGGTACTATGGAACCCCCCCCCCTTGGGCACTTAAGTGTTAATAATACACAACTATTAAACGCAATGCCCTTATTTATTTTCATTACACGCATTCATAAGTAACTCAAACGTTCAAAAGCCGTTTTCTCAGAAACTAGGCTACAGGCAAGTTGTTACTTTGAATCATAATTTTCTCTATTCTAGTGGAATTATGTCTTATTCGTTGGAACGATAATGCCCGAGTGCCTAGTTCCATGAAAATTAATCAAAATTGTAACTTTTGGGCCATATCTAGCAAAGCAATTACACTCTTCGGAGAAAAAGACATAACGGGAACATGGCGTAAGCCTATTTTTGTTTGTTTGGGAAGTATAATTGCGCCTCAATTTCAATGGAGTTGGTGAGTTTTGCGTGGCACGTTGCTTGCCGAGAGACGATAACGTCATTCTCAACAGTGTCATCTCCACCGTCTCTTTATTTTCCGTAGAATGTATCCTTAAAAAAATTCCGCGTCGGGGGGGGGGGGTGCCAAGCACCCCCGGCACCCCCCCCCCCCCCCCCTGAGATCCGCGCATGACTGCAAGTAGTTTTATATGCCATTCCATGGAGAGCAGTTACCTGTAACAATCTAAAAAAAAAATAAAAAAGCAATGAAATAATAGATGTTAAGGTTACCCCCTCGGAGGAATTCAGTTGGGCCTAAGGAATCTTCGGTTTCATGTCAACTGCTCCCAGACATTATTAACTACTACACCTTTGATGCACTCAAGAAGCACATAAAATAAAACTAAGAGCATCGCCAGTGAATAAACTATATATATGGACACAATTAGTCTAGTGGGTAGAAGGGGTGGTTCGTTCACCCCCTGAAATAAAATCAATTCAAAAACGCTCTGTATCAGAAGGAAATTCGTAGAAAACGATAGCTATGTTAAAAAAGTGTCCCAACGTATTTCATTTTTAGGCAAATTTATTGCAAGATTAGTATCGCCATTACAGAAAAAATACAATTTTCAACATACTATTGATAAGTGAAGTTGCAAGTAAGGTGTCTGGAACCTATGTTTCGAGGGTCAAAGATCAAGATGGAACCATTCGAAAATTACCAGATGTCTCAATGATGTCAAAATATTCAAATTAGGGGTCGCCATTGGCTTTAAAATCCATTTTGCGCATGACGAGACTTATGTTTGTGGGTCAGGATAATTAAAGGTACTCATAATTTATGTTCATGTGTCACTTAACTGTCACCGGCAAAATCTAAGAATATGCACTTTAGGGCCTTCATGTCAATAATCTCGTTTTTGGGAAACTGGGCCAACAGAACATTTGTGGTTCAAGTAAAATTTAGACTTATAAATCTGTACATATACTTACTTTTCTCTTACATTTTCAAGGGATACAATGATACTAGAATAAGATACTGTGCTGTTATCCATCCGAAAAGAAAACGTGAAAGAAAGAATCGACAGTCTCGACTCTACCGTTCTATGCAAATTAGGTCGCATTTCGCTATACTCAACCACTGCGGCTGATAACTGAAACAAATTAAAGATACTGGACCTACCATCTGTCTTAAAAAAAATGGTACCAACCAAAAACGTTTTTTTTTTGTCAATATTATATCTCACATAAGTAAGTCGTTGTGCACGTCATATTAAGAGAAAAGACCAGGATTCAGGATTTTTTGTTTCATCTCATTTGCTTTTGTTTCATTGAGAGATAACTCCAGTTTACCTGCGGAACACAAATTATCGAGTTTGTTGCCACTTTCTGGTTGAGTGAAAACGTGAAAGGACTGATGTAATTTGTAAACATAGTTATTCACACTTGACACAGATATGAAATTCTTTAAAAAGGGATTAACTTCTAAAAGAATTTAAAAAGATACGAAACCAGTTTACGTAATGGTGGAAGTTATGATCTGTAAGTTCTGGCTTTAAGATAAAGTGAATAACATTCGACCTCATACCATGTTAGAAGAGAACCTATGAGCGTACAGCCAAACTGGTGGAGAAGTTGCATGTTCTTGATGTCTCATGTAACGCAAATTCCTACCAAATTTGATACTTTGCTTCAAATTTCAAATTTTTGTTGATTGCAAACACATAGTAAATGCACAAAGAGAGTGCCAATATTTTAATACCATTTCTTTGGATTTGCAGTGGTTTATTTTGGTTGCATACAGTCCTTCTGGCATTGATTGTAACAAAAAAAAAGTTAAAAACCCCCCCAAAAAATTTTGTAATAAATGTCAAAGCTCCATTTCATTGATGTGAAATAAATATTTATATTGTTTATATTTATGAATAAGAAAGATATTATAATTGAAATGGATTATTTGTTGACTATTAAAACATTGTCGATATAAACTAGGCTTCCTTTGTTTACTTAAAATGCGTTTGGTCTTTTGTCAAGTTGCAATCTTTGTGTGCTTCAAGACAGCATGGCATGAAACTCGGGCGAAACTACCTAGGGTCCATTGCATGAAAGTGGCACAAAAGCGATTTTGGTATATCGCCGTAAATTGATTATATCTCTGGGTTGAAAAAAGCAATAGATGGAACAAAACACCATTGGGGGAACAAAGCCTAGTCTTTGTTCTTAACATTTTGCCAAGTACGAATGACGTATTTTGAAATTTCATATTTAACCAATTTTTTTTATGATTGTACCATTTTTTTGAGACAGGCGTATGGTTTGAGGTTAAGAATCAATATTAGAACAATTCTGGAAGTAGCCAGATGTCTCCATGACGTCGCCATATATGCAAAATAGGGTCGCCATTAGCAACAATCCATTTTAAGCATATCGTGGCAATATTTAACATAACTGCACAGGTAAGAGGACAAGAGTTATGTTTGAGGGTCTAGGATAAAAGAAAAAAATATCACAAATACCTCCATGTGTTGCCAACATGTTTACCGCAAATATTAGGGCCTTCATTGACGATTAACTCGTTCTGGGGGGGGATTTCAGAAACTCAATGGCCAAGTAATTAAGGACTTACAAATCCCTGTATTATTAAATACATAAGCCTGTTTCTTAGTAAAAGTATGCAATGATTAAAGAGTAATGTAAGATTAGACGTGACATGTTGTTATCAAACCAAAAAGACAAGGTGAGGAAAAGGATTCTGAGGTCTTCGATGACTCTGGGCCAACTTCATCCTCATGTGCCTTCCATATTATAGCATACATACCAAGGAGGCAAATAGTACCTACTATATGTTCGTATGTCAGCCGCCGTGCAACCAGAAAGGGCATTTGTTACCAGTCTGAGACATTGGAAATCATGTCTTCAAAACAATGAGATCTTAATGTTATTAGTTTGCCCTTGCTTCGTGTGTGGGTGTGTGTGTGTATGTGTGATATGAAAACAAAGACCATTGCTCTGAGAACACTGCTGATGAAACGCCTTGTGTGTGCTGTGATATGAAAACGAAAACCATTGCTCTGAGAAACTGACTGAAAACGCCTTGTGTTGTCTGTGATATGAAAACGAAAACCATTGCTCTGAGAAACTGTGAAACGCCTGTGTGTGTGTCTGTGATATGAAAACGGAAAAAACCATTGCTCGGAGAAACTGCTGAAACGCCTTTGTGTGTGTCTGGATATGAAAAAGAAAAAATTGCGTGAGAAACTGCTGAAAACGCCGTTGGTGTGTCTGTGATATGAAAACGAAAACCATTGCTTGAGAAACTGCTGAAACGCCTAAAGAAGGACCCAATGTAAAGACTTAATTGCATAAATCCAAAAAGGCACGGACATTTTTTTTAAAACGCTGTTTTATAGCGTGGGGGTACGCGCTGATTTGGTCAACTGCTAACCCAGATATCCTGTAACGTTTCTATGCTATTATAAACTGTGTTTAGAAAGTAGAATCATATTGCCTTTATTTTCTTCTTTTTTGAATAATAAGGGAGAAGTAGGTTGTATTTGTTTTATTTTTTCATTTAATTGTGTATTTTGCACCCTATAGTGCAACGAGAGATTTTTGAGGCACACAAATATTGTGTACTAATAGTAATTTCATATAATAGACACTCAATACATTTCTTACCTTGTTTTGAATACAGAAATGTCTTAAAAGAGAGAACAAATTTTATTTTTGATTTGTTTAGAGTTTCCCATATAAAAACATTAGGCTGAATTTCGTATTGTTCCTATACGAAATTCGAAATTTCACAATTCTTTGTAACAAAGAAAAACCTTTTTTTTTCCAAAAGATTAATCCTTTCAGATGGGTATATTTTTGACAGAAAGCTTTCGCATCAGGCACAATCGGTCGATTTTTTTAGGGGACACCTGATATGTGAAATCTCTCCTGCCACTTTATAGTAAGAATACGGACGCCGCTAAGAGATAAGGAGTATGTTAAAATCTATATAACCGCAGCAGGCTTGTGAATTTATGGATTTTTTTAAAGATCCGATAATTTGTACCGTTTTCCTTGCCCTTGTGTTTTAAATTGTTAAAGTAATTATCACCATGCGAACCGGATGGGGGAGGAACTTTTGAAAGGGAGGGGCACCACCCCACTTTTCAAAAAATGTATTGATGATACATGTTGGCTTATCATAGCTGAACGAGAGAAAAGTAGGTTAAGTATGAAATTGCTCAGATAACGTGACAGTGGCCGCATCCTTGAAAGTCGTTCGTTGGACGCTAGTAATATCTCCATTAGCTAACGGAGTCAAATTGTTTTGGGGGTCACATCAAGATTATTTTCCAAGTGTATGCCATAAAAAATAATCAATGCGAGTTGCTAATTGGTATAAATACAATTGATTACTCTTTGTGAATGTCTCACCTATCAAAATGTATATAACAATTCACAGTATTCAAGGAAAAAATCAATCAATATAAAGCAATTGTGAATGAAATTGATTTACACGTGTATTTTTTGATTCGATCATTTAATAAAACGTACTCGTGACACACGCACAAAATCGTTCCGCGATTTGGGGTCAATTCGTTAATGAACAATGGTAAACTTCGTTAAAAATAATGTGGTGTATCTTATTGTGAAGAAAATTTTCAAAGGTGAACATGAAAAATATTTTAGTCAAAACTAGGAACATACTTTTACAATCACATTAACATTTTGAGGATAATCGTGACGTTTAGGTCGGACTTTTCAAATTCAAAGATACAACATTTCCTGAAATAAGCTGAGCACTTTTTTTTATTTCGGCTCAATGACATCACTGAGCCGTAAATCAATTCAACAGACATTAAACAGTTGTCCAGATATTGGAATGTCTAAAACTCTCCAATTTAATACCTTATTATTCGAATTGCCCATTACAAAATTACAAAGCGTATAGCATATTGCAAAAACACGGCGTACTTAATTTTCTTTCGTAAGTTTTAATCCAATGTTCTAATATTCACTAAATATAATATTGTTCATTACGTCTGAGAGGAGTTTTAATCCGTTTTTTTATATCATTTTTTTCAAATTAAAAATATCAAATAGATGTTTCAATGTTTACGCCAAAAATTACATCTGTTATAGATATTTCAATTTTTCTACAACCGTTATTTTAAATAAATGAACTTGCCTCAAACCACATTTTCTTGATGTATTTGCAATAGAAGAGGTAATCCAAATGATCCATCACTCTACCTGTTTCCCAATTTCGTCGCCCAAATCACATACCTTCTTATCTAACATTTTTACTTTTTTGAAATATTTTGCATATGTACTTATAATGCTATGGTCTGTACATGCACAAAGTTACAATCTTGAAAAAGGCCTAAATAGTGAGATATTAATTAAGAATTTTGATCAATAAGCTCAAAACTGCATATCGCGATTTCACATACTGTCGTATGTTTCATTTAAACGTAATTTCAATAGGCGTATAATTAACGCTGTTCGTAAAACAAGCTATTTACGCTTTTCACATACAGATCTATGTGCGTCGTATCTGCCTCGTGCGTGAACATGACGTTTTTCACATTGAGATCTGAACGCATTGAAATATAACGGTGAAATTAGCGTCGTATGTGAAAATACGACTTTTTTGCGTTTCACATACAGACTTATGACTTTGCAGCTTTATATCAGGAATACAATTGCACTTTCAAAACTCAGCAAGGTTAAAACTTAAACTCCAGAATGTTTTCTTCATAATGCAAAATTAAAAAGTAAATTGTAATGTTTAACTCCATAGTACAAACATGAAATCTCCCAGTAGAATTTCAATGGCGATTTTCTCGAAAACGGCATTTCGTCAGATAAGACAGTATGTGATGTGGGCGACGAATTATTTGTTGGTGCTTTCCCTGTCTTTTGCATAAGAATTCCTTTTTGGTGTTGTATATAATATATGTGTTGTTATATATATTAACTTCGCTAATTGTGGCTACACTATTTTTCCACTTAATTGAAAAACATGATTTGGGAATTTACTTTCTCAAAAACATTTGGCAGTCGATTAAATACAGGCTATCCCAAAATGTTAACACTCGAAACAAAGGCATTCTGTTAAAAACAAAAGTACGCATAAGTCTTTGTTTTTTTGGTATTTCTTTCAAGCCATTAAAATAAAGTTTTATATGCTATTTATTCATTTCCAATCCGATATGTACACTGTTAAAAATGTTCCAAATTTTACCAGACTTTACTTTTTTAAATTACGGTAAACCCCAATTATTCAATAATCTTCACACTTTAATACCAATACCTAACATAAAATTGCAATTTGGAAGAAGAAAAATGTAAATAAACAGTGCTAAAAAAATACTACACATTTTGGAAAAAGGTAGTATTTATACGCTGATCGTTATTATATTTTCCGTAATATTACGTTCTTTTGTAATTTACTTGTTTTTAATGTAAGAATACGAACTACGAAAATCGTTTTATCTATAAAATGTGTTAAATAACGTCGTAAGTAACGTCATTAAAGAAATGCAAAATCTTATTTTCCCTATCAACTTCAAAAATAGTTTAAAAACTCTTTTCCTCCTTTTTGTATCATATTTAGTTTAATTTGAAAAAAAGTAGTACACACACATATATATTTAATTTTAGCATCTGCTATCAGTAAAGTCATGTAGTGTAGTGGATAAGGTTTAGGACTTGTAATGTTAAGGCCCTGGTTCGAATCTATGTAAGGTACAAGTATTAAGTTTATTCATATGATGATTAAGTAATTGGTGACATTAGAATGTGTACATTACCATATAAAACAAAGTGTATGAATTGGTTTAAATCTTATTTCTTCACTTTTTCCCTTTGTTTATTGCCTTTTTTTCGCAAAATTGTTTGCCTGAAATATAACTTTTTTACAACCACGTGGTAACGTAAATACAACATTTGTATGATGCCATAGTGAAAATTTGGTCAGAAGATTGTAATAACGTTTCAATTCTTAATATTGTTTAAACAAGTCAAAAACCAACAATAACTTTGCAGCTGAGATTTTACGCCGTTATTTTACGTTCCCTGCAATGGTTTCGTATTTTACGGCTCCAGTTATTTTACGTTCTGTATGTAGTGAGTCCCAGCTGCCAGTCAAATGCCTGTTTTTTTACAAGTTTATTTTTAACAGTGTAGAGTAAAAAGATAAACTTCTTCAAAAATCAAATTGGTCTGATTTCTGCCTTTACGTATTTGAAATGCATGAAGCAACATTTGACGTCAGAACACATTTCTTCCCATCTTTAGACAAGAAATAGACCATGCTTTGTTATTCTTTTGAAGGAAGACTTCGAGTGTCTTATCACTTTGTTTTTAGCAAGCGCTCATCGTTGGATCTGCCACAACGGCTCTTCTAACAAGAGAGTTGCTGTGAAATTTTTAACAATGGATCTTTTTCAGACTGATGAAGACAATCAACCTCATACAAAGAGAGTCGTAATTTGCGCTAGCTTTAAACAAGTCGTTAGAAAACGTAGGGTATAATTTTAACATTTATTTTAAAAATTACGGATATTTGAAATAGATTTTTTAAAAGATATCACTAAATAAATATATAACACCTGTTTCAATGATGACAGTTTCTAGTGCCCCAAAAATTGCATTGCACAAACAAATATATAATATTTTGACACATTAAGGTTAATTTGCATACTTCGAGCGTGTTTAATTGATTTCCGCGCCTTTTCACTATAAACGTCCGAAGTGAGCCAGATGTTTTTGCGGCATCAGTAAATCTGTCATTTATCCCTTCCTCGCAGTAGAGTAAAGGATCGGCTTGGACGATCCTCCTTGCAGATAGTACCACGAAAATATAAATTGTATCATAAAGAAGATTAACAACACTTCCAGCTTTCATCATAGTAGGGGTGAGTATATATATTCTTTATTGTTGGTGTATCTGGGGTTTTGCTGTTGTAAGTAAACACTGCGAGTTAAAATAAGCTCATCTACCAAGTACACAGTTCAGTGGGTTGTACATTGACATGAACTGACCTTGTGTGATCTTTGTATCATATATCATATCACATACAAAATACCAGGGGTGTATTTTCTAAATACATTGGTGAATGAAAGCTATACTGAACTGTGCCAAGGGAATTGAGATTTTTCTAGCTCATAGTGAAACATAATTGAGAGGGCAAAGAAAATTTAAGTTGATGTATTGTTGATGACATCCTTTGTATTATGGGACATTTTGCAATTCTCGGATTCGTCTCCCCGACTGATATGAATAACTGAAAATCAACAATTTTTTTTGGAATGAAATCGAGAATACCTACCCTAAGCAGAATGAAAACTGAAGCAGTTAAAACTGTGTATTCCTCACTTCTTATATAATTACTCCGAGAGTGTTCCGAAAATGCACAACTTTATATCAGGCTATTTGCATCTCACATGTCATATATAAAATTGATAAATAATTTTTACCACAATATATGGAATATTCGTTTTATTCATGTCAGGTATATCAATCAATTAAAGAGATAAGCAGTGATTTGCTAATCCGAAACATTGAAAAAATCATCATAATTCGTATTTTGGTACTTTTGTTACTGGCATAGATGTGCTAACATAACCTGCAAGTGGTTGGCTTGAAGTCCGTGTATTAAAGACAAGGCAGTACTTTTTATCTGATTCTGTAATTTCTATACGTGCGTATCAAAATTCCGACTTGAGATAAAAAAAAAAGCCTTTCCGTGTGAATATCCCAGACTTATAAGCGTAATGTTGTGCATCATAGCCTGTACAGTTTGACCTCAAACACAAATATTATTGATCTTTGTTTATTCTGTACTGGTGTAACCACAATTAGCGGTTTAGTGTAGATTTTGAGTCGTCATCGCTGTATGCCTATTTGTGGGAGATGGCATGACAAATTTATTCAAATACTTATTTTTTTTTACTATTTGGTGTTTTTGTTCCTACGGTAAGGTAGTTATCACTGCTTATCAATTTAATGCACATAAATAATGGTATTTTGTAAAAGAAATCTTGTCTTTTCGCGACTCACTTATATTCTTCTTAAGAGGTCCTCTGGACAAAAGCTAACTTTATACTGGGTAAATTGCCATTGGAAAGAATTCATTGCATCTTGGTTTATTTATTGTTTGTATCTCTAGAACGAACGGTTTGATGAATCAAGTTGTAGTAAATATGTGCGGCTGTTTTAGCGTTTTTAGCGTTTCATACCATGTTTGAAACATTTACCATAGCTGGGTCATTATATGAATAACCCTCGTATATGGAAGTAACGTTACTGTCCTTATACCACCACAACAAACTAAGGACTATCAGTGTAGAATGTCTTGAAAAAAAGTATCTGAGTATAAAGAGAGCCATAAAATGGCAGTCAGTTCGTGTGGAAAGTAATGAAAGGAGTTTATTCGGTGTGCCATACACAAAGAGCAGATCTTTTCAATCAAGTGTATAATCCTGAATACAGCATTCGTAAGTCGCCCAGTTTTTTAAGTAATAAGCCCATATAGCATTTGCGTGAAATCCCAGTTACTTAAAAAATGGACTTTCACTTTTACAATGGATTATATTTTCCCATTGTTTTACAGACAAATAGCGGCGTGAATACTCCCCAAATTAAAGGGAACTTTGTATATTCTGCACACAATAATACAATACAAACAGCAATTGATAGCGCCTTATCAAATTAAGGTCAAAGCGCTTTACAACTAAAATGAATTTCAATTTAGCCTAAACATAAAAATATGATAGATTTAAGATTGATGAACTAATCTATAGCATAAGAAACAGCAATATATACCCATTTAAGGAGAAGCTCAACTCTTTGGAAATACAATGTAGGTGAAATGTTGGTTGCTGTTCATTATTCCGAAGTTCGTTATTCCGAAGGTTCGTTAATCCGAACAAGGAAATTTCCTATACCTATGCGTTATTCCGAAGTTCGTTAATCCGAACAGTTGTTTCTTTATTCTGAAGGTTTGTTATTCCGAATGTTCGTTTATCCGAAGGTGTGTTATTCCAAAGTTTCGTTTTTCCGAAGGTTCGTTGATCCAAATATGCAATAAGGTTCGTTGATTCGAAAATGGAATAAGCTAAACGAATCTTATTTGATTTTCGGATAAACGAACCTTATTTTTTTCGGATAAACGAGCCTTCGGATTAATACACCTTCGGATTAATAAACCTTTGGAAAAATTAACCTTCGGATAAACAAACCTTCGGAATAACGAATTTTCGGATAAACGAACTTTCGAAATAGCGATCCTTCGGATAAACGAACCTGCGGATAAATGCGTAGACCCCGAAATGTTAGTGCTATCTTGAAAGTATAACACTGGACCCGGAATGGAGAAAAGAGATGGTAACTACGCTAACAGGAAAATCCCGTATTTTAACAGAAAACCCCGTAAACAATTGTGAAATGACAGGAATCGCCCCTAAAATTCGCAGCATTTCTCTAATTGTACTAAAATTGTCGTTAATGTTCAGAATTTATGATATATGCCCGTAACTTTCTCCCGTCTTTGTATGTAAATTACATAAATTTTTAACAGTGTAAAATCGAATCCATTGTGAGGCAGTATTTTTAATTAAAAAAAGTATCACGTAGACTATCCAAAAGAATGTCATGATTAACTGTATCGGGGTCGTAGGGGGCCGGGGTCCTAAGGGCCCGTAAAAAATAAAAGTTCAGCCCTTGCGGTTGTGACAAAAGTCAGAGGGAGAGAAAGCGAGAGATGGGGATGGAGAGAGAGAGAGAGAGAGGAGAGAGAGAGAGAGAGCAAAAGAGAGCGAGAAAGCAAGAGAGCACTGGCAGATACAGGGGGCCCATTTTTCCCTCCTGCGACAATGATACCTACTTACGTTGATAAAATACTCTGTAACCCACGAAATTTCAATTTTTGTCGCGCCACGCGAGTCCATAGGGCCTCTCTTGGTTTGAGAAATTACACAAAACAATTAAGATTTTGTTTTATAAAACAGTTGGTCATGAATTATAAAATGGACTACATACCAATTTCAAATTGCTTCTATCAAATATACATGAGAAAATGTGTTTTGTGGGAAAGTGAACATTGCAAGGGTTCCGCGCTTCGTGCCTGCACCCACCCCCCGGGCCGCTTCATATATGAACTCTCCGCTTCATATATGAACACTTTATATTATTATTTGAAACAAAACTAAAACTAAAGCCATCGGCTCTTTTTAAAAACCGTTCATCATATCTCTATCATTAAAAAGTGAAACACAAATTTATATTTGTTTGAATCAAATTTCATGAGAAAATGTGTTTTGGAAAGTGAACATTGCAAGGCTTCCGCGCTTCGCGCCCCCTCCCACACCCACCCCTGGGCCGTCTCCATAAACAAAATGTGAATCATTCAAACAAAAACACCCATTAAGTCGCATCGATCAACTACATTATACAGCTCCCACACCCCGCGCCGCGTTATGGCCGCTTCGCAGCCACTGCAACTTCAAAATCCCCCCTACGGGGTTCTGGAAAACGAAGGTGGTAAAAGGGGGCCCGTAACTCCAATGTTCCCCCCGGGCCCGTAATTTCTCTCGGCGGCCCTGATTCTCGGCACGTGTTGGTTGGTGGCATCTTTTGGTTGTATTCTGTATTGAGTCCTTTAAGTGATTTAGTTTTTAAACGATTTTGTTCTATTATCGAATCAGATTTACTTGTGGTGGTAAGAATAACTTACAAGTGAATTTTGTATGCTTAGATATTAGGAATTATATGAAGTCACATGAAATGAAATGTATATCAAGAAGATATATAGTTTTAGTGTTTTTGTAGAAATTGTATTTATTTCCAACATTAACGATGATATTTTGCTATAGGCGTCCTATAAAGTCGTATAAATCGTCATTGATACCGCCCAATTGTGAACTCTTGAAAATTACGGCGTAAAATTCTGAAGTGAGCAGAACGGCGCCATATATACCATTTGGTGTGAGTATTAGTTGTTGTGGACGTATTTTCAGTGAGAGATAGCTGAGCTGACTCATTACTTTTATCACAATGGGATAAGACCAAAAGAAAACAAAACAAGACAATGAATGCGAAATGTGTTTTTTAATTTCTGACATTTTTTATTTGGTAATATTTTTAAAGGGTCACAATGACATAAAATATTCAGAAACAATGAAATAGACCCTTATTGAAATCACTTCCACAAATTTAAAAATAATTTTGGTGTTTATATTTTGTAAAAAGGTGAAAAGGAACTAATTATTATTTTCCTTGTAAGCTTCACTTCTCAACCAAGGATGCTGACATTACTACCAGCATTTTATCAAACTTCAAAAGCATGCAGTCATCAGCTTACAGATTATTGCTATTGTATATGTGTTAATCCCGGCTGATTCACCTTTCACTTGTCAGATCAATATCTTAATACAAGTCTGAAGTACAATGTCTGAATCCCGATCTGAATGCTTTTGAATTGTGTCATAAAACATGCTAGATACACTGTAAATTCTGGTAGGGATGTCAACACATTGATTTTCTGTGGCAGAAATTGCCACCGACTGCCACCACCACCACCTCTTGCTGTTTTTACTGTTTTTAACGGAATGTAAACACCCAAATTGTTTTAAAAATGTGTGGAAGTAATTTCAGTAAGGGTCTATTGCATTATGTCTGAATATTTTTTATGCCATTATGGCCCTTATATTTTTTGAAAATGATTCCCATTGAAAATGGGAAGTGAGCTGCAAATCATATTTACTGTAAAATTGTTAGTTCACAAAACAAAGGTGTTCTATTGGGATCATTTATATTTTGAAAACAAATCATATTTTCTATCCCGAGGCATTATTTATCTTGAAAATCATTTTTTTTCAGTTCATTAAATTAAAAAAAATCTGAAATGTGGTTAAAATGACCCTAAAATCAAAATACGCGCGGCCTATAAACAAACTCATTTATTTGGTTTAATAAATACGTGCTTGGAGAGAAAATACACGTGCAAAAGGTACCTTTTGCGCTTTTCTTTGGGAATGTTTACAGTGCCCATTTTCTGGTGATATCAGAATGAAAAATATAATGTTGATAAAAATGAAAATCATGGTCTGTTGCTGTTTGTACAAACAGTTGTAAGGAAAATATGTCCTCTTATTCATTATTCATTATTGATAATAAAATTGATAATTTTTTTATTTCATCATTTCAATCTTTATTCACAACAATATTATACAGCAAAATTGAAAAGAAAACATATATAGCCAGAACAAGAGAACTAAGTTGGTACAACCAAACTCAGTTTTCCGCAAGCATCAACAGTACAAGTACAATAAAAAAGGTAACATTTAAATGGCATTAAAACCTGAGATGACAAAGTTAAATAAAACCTAGTATCAAAAGAGTTGGGGACCAGCCTAAATTTATATAGGTGAAAAGCGGTTTATAAAGTCCAGTCGTTATCATATTTGGAGTAGAAAATTGAGTAAGAATGAGTTATTGCACATTTGCTTATATCTTTTAAAAACTTGTTGAAGACCTGCTTCGGTGTTTTGTTTTTCTTTGAAACGGAACGGAAAATTGAATCAAATGCAAGCTTGTTTGAATTGGAAATGAGACCCCTGCTCCCAATTTCAACACAAAATAGGTTAGTGTTATAACCCTGTTCTTGCAGATCATTGACGAGACTAGCATATTTGTTTTCTTTGTACTCATGCGTTTTGTGGATGTTTTGCTCAAAAGGAATACTAAGCTCAACAATGATGATGGATTTGGAGCCCTCGTTGATGAGCACAAGGTCGGGTCTCTGCTGTGTATGAAGAATTTCCGGTGGGATGGTGGTGCCTGCTGTTTTAGCGGCATTAGAGAGATCGCAGTACATTTTCCAAGATTGGTCTTTGATATCGTTAAGAGCATCCGTGATCTTGCGAAGAACAGAGTTATGACGCCAAGTATAACGGCCTTGATCAAGCATAATTTTACAGCTATTGAGGACATGCATGAGGGTCTCTTTATTACCACACAAAGAACAATTTGAGTTGTTTCTTTTCCCCAGCGACTAAGATTGTTTTTGGTTGGTAAGGTATCAACAAAAGAATTTAGCACAAATTTCATGATGCCCTTAGGGAGATTGTAAATATATGATTTCCAAAGGTGGTCAGATTTCTCTTGAAGGGAAACAAGAAACATGTTACCTTGGACCACAAGATTTTTAAGGTGGTTAAACCAGGTTTCAGTAACCTCAGTTTTGATGGATTTAACCAGGGCGGTCTTCAGCTGATTTTGAGATGCACCGGGGTTGGAATGGCGAGCTTCATCAACTGCATTTTGGCAGTAATTAATGGTGGAGAATTTTCTAGTCCAGTTTCCCTCTCTTTCGAGACGGGAGTCAAGCGCGACATTAACCTTGTGATCGGCATTAGTCCTAGATGACAAATGGGCTGTGGTGTGGGCCTCAAGATAAAGCTGATGGACCGACTTGATGTCCAACAAATGAGGGATATGAACAATTTCTGTAGCAGCTGAATGTGCTAGACCAGACCAGCTTTTTAAGTATTTATGTACAATTGAGTCTAGAGCAAGGAGATGTGTTTTTGTCAAGTCATGGACTGTGAGAATGAAGCGACATGACGGTAGGAGATAGTTTTTGTAGATCTTGATTTTAAACTCTCCTCTGACAAGAAGCTTGTCAATACGTTCAAGTCGAGTTGTAAAATGTTCCTTGACATGATCATACACATCTTCCTGCTTACCTAAGAAGGAGAGATGAGACCCGAGAAATTTGTGTGGGTCATCTTTAATAGAGCTCACATTGAACTCTCCTAACCTAAACTCAATTGGGGTAGGTCTACCACTCACAATCGAAATTGATTTACATTTCGCTGGTTTTAATTTGAGATTCATAGACGTGGTCCATGCAGAAATTTCATTAAGTAACCGTTGGTGAGTTTTCCTTGTTGGTTGTCATGAGATTAAAGTCATCCAAATGGTGTTGTAGTAAACTTAGAGCCATTTATAGAATAGTTGTCTTTTATAAAGACAACCATCGCTTAGGCGAGGATGTTAGTACTTAACATGTGAGTGTAAATATTTGGATCAAGAAAACCCTCACAAGATTAGAGAGATTATTGAAACCACATTGTATATCCACCATACTCCTGCATCAACCTTTAACCTTTAACCCCACTCGGTTTCTAACCTACCTCCCGGGAGGGACTGAAGGAGTGATGGAAGCAGGGAACAGAAAATTCCGCACATTCGTGTGGACTCTAACCAAGGTCCCTTTGCCCCCATTCCCCATGACCTGGATAGCACGCTACTGCTCTGTCGCTGGCCCGAAGCTATCGATTCGGCCCATATTAGTCTTTGGTTCGCTGACGTTTATGACGTGCATTTTTCCATTCTTTCGCACTCGTGCTGTGAGATTTTGTGAGATTATTGTGTTAGGGTGAAAATTAATTAATTTCGAAATACACCCCAACGACCCCTATTTTTTCCAGGCCCTTTATCTTTGTCAAAGACGCCTCGCATTTTTATCCACCAACCGCAAACGCGCCGAAGGAGCGTGTCGAACCCCGAAGGCGTGAGGCCGAGCGGAGCGAGGCGTCTTTGCGCAAATTGGTATTTCCCTGTGCAAGCATAATGTGTCAATCAAAGTATGTCGTCATCGTAGGCACCGCCCAATTTCATCGATGACAACGTTTTCAGATACTTGCCAATATCGATGACGTCGCCCGTCAAAATTACCATATCGATTTTTGCACGGCCTAATTAGCATACGATTCAAAGCAAAATAGTTCACTCGACAGCCGCGAGTGCGATCATGCGAGTGAGTCCGTACGGTATGTGAGATGGCAGATGGGCTAGTTGTAGCCCAGCTCTGCAGAAATAAAAGTCCCCAGTAAAAATTATTCCCACCTTCCCTGCACAAACACACTGAATATGAGACTAGACTAGGGCATACGCCAGTCATTTTATCAAATATTCGTACTGCAGTGACCAGTCAAATTGCCACTCACAGACAGACATGACAAGTGATTTTGAACATTAAATTAAAATGATGAATCCTGACCCGCGTATCATCATGCCACGCAAATGTGACGTGTGGCGAACATCCCAAAATTCAAGCCAGAAAAGAAGTCTGGTTCACAAATTCACGCCGAGAATTTAGGGAACACGCACCTCCTAGTCTTGACAAGAACTTACCTCGGCAGGCTCGGGAACTTACCATGAGTTTGAGAAGGCACCTCCAACATACTGCACAATTAAGGCTAAACTTTCGGTCGAACCATGGTATGGCTGAACGATGCAATGAAACTACGTGTACTACAATACAAATCGTTCACTACAATGACTGAAATTCACATTAATAGTAAACGTATCACATCAGTACACGTAGCCGTAACTTCAAATACGCTCATAGTCATACTCAGCTGCAGAGTACCGTACGTGCAGCTAGCTCGAATAATCCTACACCGGGATCCTAGGCTACACAGTGACAAAACGATGCATGTTCCACCATGATTTTCACCGGGCCGTTTCCACATCAGCAAGATTGTTCGCCATTGTACATTCCCAGCTAGCGGTATCAGGGATCCTGGCTGTATTCGCTTTGTTTTGAATCCGTTACCAAAAACCCAATAATTGAATGGTTATTGATCAGTTGCAATAAACTCGTATTCTGGGAACTATTTTAAGCGAACGATGACATCATCATTGACCAATCAACGATCGCAACGATCAACTTCAAATACGCTCATAGTCATACTCAGCTGCAGAGTACCGTACGTGCAGCTAGCTCGAATAATCCTACACCGGGATCCTAGGCTACACAGTGACAAAACGATGCATGTTCCACCATGATTTTCACCGGGCCGTTTCCACATCAGCAAGATTGTTCGCCATTGTACATTCCCAGCTAGCGGTATCAGGGATCCTGGCTGTATTCGCTTTGTTTTGAATCCGTTACCAAAAACCCAATAATTGAATGGTTATTGATCAGTTGCAATAAACTCGTATTCTGGGAACTATTTTAAGCGAACGATGACATCATCATTGACCAATCAACGATCGCTATAGTTTCGGAAGAAATATCCCGAAAATCAATGATAACAAAGAAAAGGAAATATTTGCGAAAAGGCTTTGATTACGACTGAACTTTGAGCGGTCCAGAGAGGGGCGGACTCACACAAATTGAATAAATAATCAAAGCCTTGATAAAAGGCTAGTCCCTGTCACTGAATGCCCCTGGGTTTGAAACATCAGTCTTACACCCAGGACTCATATCATTACATAGGTGAGTGTTCCCGGGCACTTTCACACTGTACTTTGGCCAATTTTCCCCAATTTCCAAGAAATAAGCCTGTCCCCTGTTCATCACTCATTCACAAAATATCTTAGTGGCCAAACCTATATTTTCACTACCTGAGAGTTCAAAAATGGTTGCAACACCCCTCATCCTTGGTGGTGGTGTGGGGGGGGGGGGGGTATGGGCGAAAATGGCCGACATTTCCAAAGGACTTAAAAAAATAAAATGTCGACATTATATAGCGCCTTTCACAATGTATCAAATCGCTTTACATTTATTCCGCTGCACTAGAATATGTCAGCTGCCTTACAAATGCTCAAGGCATACTCATACCTTTGGGCGGCGCTCAATGGACAATATTCCTAACATCTCCCCATTAGCACTTGGTTGGAGAGAAGCAAGCGAGGTTAAGTGCCTTGCCTAAGTGCGCAACACATTGGCCTCAGCGGGACTCGAACCCATGACCTTTGGGTCATGAGGGGGTCGTTGTATCCACTGGACCACATGTGCCCTCATTTGCTCTATAACTTTGGTTGTGAGCAACATTGGAAGTCAAATTTGGTGGCCAACCTATGTTTTCAATAACTGGGAATTATCCTTGTCTGACCAATCTGTGCTTTGGAATACCCATTATCCCTGGTGGGGGTGAGGGCAATTATTTTGCACACTGCCCCTACCCCAGCCCCCCTTTGAGATTTTGTAATAATGGTCGTATGATTTGGTGTTTGGTATTTTATATCCTGTATAGCTTTTGGTCTCCTCTATCCAGAAATGTCAAATACCAACATTCTACTTGTGACGTCTCCATGACGTCATAAGTGTGCTCTACAAATGCAGCACATGGAAACATTTTGGTTATCCAAAATGCTAGAAACATGTGGTGATTTTTGCCAGGTTTACAGCTAAAATGTTCATGAAAACAATTTTCCTGAACAATGAGTTAGAATACTATATCCTCATCATAAAAAAAATATTTTCATGCAATCCCGGGAAAGGAGATGGGTCATTATTTTTACTTCAAGGATGTGAATGCCATACAATGTCCTTAACAAACACGTATTGCCAAGAAGATGTTGTGCTTTTATTGCCCTCGTAGAGGTTGATATGATCTTCATATTTCTAACATCTAGGTGAAGCAGGACCAGTCAGTGCCCTGAAGAAGTCAACTTTGTTATTGGGATCTTTTTCAACACTTTCTAGGGCATAAGTCATCATCAATGTGTCGGTCTCATGTGTGCTCACAACTGTGGTAGCTTGGTATTCCATGGAGTTTATGTGGACATCTCAACATGCAGTATGTACCAGTGACTACTGGTTTCTTGCTTACCGTGATTAGTTTGTCAGCCAGGTACAGAGTAAAGCCATCCTTTGTCTTCTTGCACGTCTTAAACTTGCCGGCATGCTTATACTATCGCCGTGCTACCTATAACAAGAAACCTCTTACAGTTGCTATATGGAGAAACTGGCTGGTTGGCTGCATCTTCTAGTACTAGCTCCTGCACCTCCAGGCTATGAATTTCATTCTAATGAAGCCATGTGAGCACGCATGAAGAGGCCAATATATTGATGTTGATGCTGATTAATGCCCTAGAAATAGTTGAAAAAGATCATCCTATTATAAATGTACTTCTTCACCCAGGACACGGGTGGATGGTCATATTTTGCAGACTTCCTTACAAGTTCAACCCGCAGAAGTGTGCAGCTTCAACCCATGATAAATTGTGTCACGAGATGACTTCAGCATTGCCTGACTTCCATGCGATAATTTGGACAGACATCACAGGTGCCCCTCAAAGCTCTCCCCCAAAATCATCCGTGAGCCCCCCCCCCAAAAAAAGGGGTCAATTTCAGATGTACACTGTACACAGGTCAAGTTTAAAGTTGCTCCGATTTGGATAAAACATGGTGCAAATTATTGGTGGAGCTCATAGGATTAAAATTAAGAATAGTTTTGAATATCTCAAACAATACACTCAGAATTTTTAAATAAGGTTGCAAGAACCAGAAATAAATTACACTACTTACAACTAAGTTACAACATAAGATGTTTTTTTTCCTTGCTGCTGTTTTCCTTTTGGTAATTTTATTTTGGTGATCTTTTAAGTGAAATATGACCAAATGAAGTTCGGTCCCTTTTACAAGTAGTTACAATGTAGTAGGCCAGGTTACTTTGGCGAAAGAGGTCAACCTGGCCTTTAATTCCGATACGCGTACCTACCTAAATAGAAAAGGCAACTCGACCCAATGAGACTGCCTAGATTAACGGAAATCAATAGTAAATCACTACTGCTTATCGATTGATCATGGGTTGGGTTTTGAAACAAACCTAAGTAGCTTATACATTATCAAGAATTTGGGTAGGTACGCATACCAGAATTAGAGGCCAGGTAAACTCATTCCGCGCTACGCTGCTTGTGGCCCCGGTGTGAAAGCAACTATAGTCCGGCAGGAGCCATAGTCCGGGCTCAATGGACGATAACGGAATAAAGCGTGAAACTAATGTTGCGTGAAGAGTCAACTGAAATGAGTGCCCTATTCCTTACCGTTGTAGCCGAACTGTGAGTACGCCGGACTATAATTACTTCTACACCGGTTTGTGGCATCACTGGATTTCCGCTGTGTTGTTATTTTCTCCAGGACTTTTGTCACATATTGACACAATTGCGTAGCCAATGGCCTGTGTGAAGTATTTGCGTCAATGTCTCCTGCGCTTTGCAGATAGTTAGAACCCACTGATTTGTACGTACACAACCCCGGCGGTTATGTACGTACAAATGAGTTATAGGGCACCAGCGATCCACAAACAAAGCTCTCCACTGACGCCTGTATAACAAATTTTAGTGACAAGTCACTGACGCTGAATTCGCGCATGTGTAGTACATTCGGGTGACTGACCTAAATATACACACAATCGAATGTGTGTACATTGTACGTGTCATGCAAACCATGCTTGACCGCGCCCACAAACACGTTTCCGCGCATATAATTATGACAGCAATCAATACTCCATTGCATTTCCCAGTTCAAATTTGGTTCCACTGCCGGAAAATAGCCATGCATATTTCCATTGTCACCTTATTTAAAGTGAATGTCACCTTGCAATGACGACACTGTGGGTTCAGGAATGATCTAAGTAATACCGACACACATAGTCGATCTCACTAGTCACATTATATCGCGCATAATCTACCATTATTTAGGAGTACCTTTTCAACCCTCAATTTCCGGGATTGACTCATGGCGCAAAGGTACTGACATAAAAACAACACAAACACTGAACAACGGAAAGTCTTATTTAAATTCTGTTTTCAGCTTCCGATAGCCGAGACCATACCGGATTTTCCCAAGTATCATTGCGAATATAATTTTTACCACCCGAGGTCTAAAAAAGTCTCTCGAACGTCATGAGTACACAATACAGAATTTCAAAATCTCCCCAAGCTGTATCGCAAATATGACGTCACCATTCAGTAATGAGAGTAATGAGCGCCGCTCTTCATTTGTAAAATGTATTGAAAGAAGTGTGTACGTGCGATCATTAGTTGTTACATGGTTGTTAAACATTACACGTGTATCGGAACGTGAGAAACGGTGGTCGATGACTCTATACCTTTATAGTGCTGGCATAATCTTTAACACGGGTGAAAGTAATTGTTAGCATTTGTTTGAGAATCAGTTGATCATAGTTTATGATTGCTCTTTATCGAGTCTTTTTATAATAAGTCTACTCGTGCATCTAAATCTTCCGTTTAGGCGACATCACAAATCTGATTATCGCACTAAGAATAACATCCCTGGCACTCCCAATGGACAGAGCGCATACATATTCATGATACTGGCAAGTGAAGCCTGTCAATGCTCGCATTGTATTGGTCCAATCGACACCCCGCTGTATTTCGCCTCATGCAAAACGAATATTCATACGTATGGCAATATCGGCGATATTGGTAACTTCATGAATTGCTATGTATCGAACCGATCGCAACACTTGAGAACAGATCCAGTTCATTGGTCCGATTTGGTAACGGGTTATATACATAGGGAGTGTTCATAAATACACTGGTTGGGGGGGGGGGGGTGAAAATTCGTTGGGGGGGGGGGGAATGTTAGGTCCCACAAAGGGGGAGATCAAAAAAATTTCAACCCGGTGTAGAAGTATTATAGTCCACCGGGCTCACCGTCCGGGAACAATTGTGAACAATAGGGCAATCGATTCAGTGACTCTTCCGCAACATTAGTTTCACGCTTTATTCCGTTATCAACTATGGAGCCCCGGACTGTGGCTCCCGCCGGACTATATCTGCTTTCACACCGGTATGGGGGGGGGGGGGTCAAAATTGTAGGACATTTTTTCTCCATTCAAAACATCCTTGCCAAAGTAACATTATCATCCAATTTACAATTTTGGGAACATCAACTTTCCAGAAAAGTGTCTTGAAAACCGAATTTACAAGGATGCACCCTTCCTGTACCCACTCTCGTATAATCGGTGCCATGTCCACATTGTGGCCACCCTAATCTTTGAGTCCAGAAGCAACTTAGCAAGCTACTATTTTTCCTAGTTCACCTTTGTGAATGCAATGTAGCTAGGTTATCTACAACCAGCCCCATTTTGTGGCCCATCAAGCATTTTTTTAATTTGAGTTTTTATCAATTGGGGTGTTTAATTCTCCTACGAACGCTTCGATTTCTACATTAACAAAAAAACCGCTACCTCATCAATGAAGAATCTTTTACTTTTTAAAAAAGTAAAATACTGGTTAATGCCCATACTCAAGTATTATGAGCCACATTGGAAATTTCAAATTGTGTTATCTTTGCAAGAGAAAAATGTATCTAGGAAAGAGACTGTGGTGAGGCTTCCGCGTTTCGCGCGGGGAATAAAAACACCTACTCCCCACCCACCCCAGGGTATCCACACCATACGTTCTCTTTTAAACCACTTTCCTAACATTATTCGCGAGAGTGTGTGTGGTCCAGTGGAAAGTGCAGGACTTATGATCATAGACCGTTAAATTCGAGAGTTCGAGCCTCACTGTGGTCAACGTGTTTGTGTCCTTGGGCAAGACACTTTAGCTGCTATGGGGCATATTACAAGTGGCTACTAGGCCAGTGCGCAATAATTGGCCTGCATACACCTGAATGAAGCGACATGATTGTGACGATTTCCTGATGGCAGGTAATAATAATGTCCTTGAGACAACATTGTTGTGTATGCGCTTTATAAGTGTTATTATATTATTATCCCAATTTCACATTTGATCGCAGTACACAAAGGCTATGAAAATATCCCCAATCAAACTTATGTTTAAGAAAATTGCGAGAAATTGAGGGGTGTTTCGAAAGACCAGACCTCGAAACAACAGACCCCACACCTCGAAACACAAGACCCGGAAGTGAATTCACTTCCGGGTCTGGTGTTTCGAGGTCTGGTGTTTCGAAACACCCGGGGGGATGTTTCGAAAGACCAGACCTCGAAACACCAGACCTCGAAACACCAGACCTCGAAACACCAGACCCGGAAGTGAATTCACTCCCGGGTCTGAGGTCTGTTGTTTCGAGGTCTGGTCTTTTCGAACATCCCCCGGGTGTTTCGAAACACCAGACCTCGAAACAACAGACCTCAGACCCGGAAGTGAATTCACTTCCGGGTCTGAGGTCTGTTTTTCGAGGTCTGGTGTTTCGAAACACCCGGGGGGATGTTTCGAAACACCAGACTCGAAACACCAGACCCGGAAGTGAATTCACTCGAAACACCAGACCTCGAAACACCAGACCCGGAAGTGAATTCAATCGAAACACCAGACCTCGAAACAGACCCGGAAGTAATTCACTTCCGGGTCTGGTGTTCGAGGTCTGGTGTTTCGAGGTCTGTGTTGTTGTTTCGAGTGAATCACTTCCGGGTCTGGTGTTCGAGGTCTGGTGTTTCGAGTGAATTCACTTCCGGGTCTTGTGTTTCGAGGTCTGGTGTTTCGAGTGAATTCATTTCGGGTCTGATGTTTCGAGGTCGGTGTTCGAGACATCCCCCGGGTGTTTCGAAACACCAGACCTCGAAACACCAGACCTCGAAACAACAGACCTCAGACCCGGAAGTGAATTCACTTCCGGGTCTGGTGTTTCGAATGAATTCACTTCCGGGTCTGTTTCGAAACACCCGGGGGGATGTTCGAAAGACCAGACCTCGAAACACTAGACCCGGAAGTGAATTCACTTCGGGTCTGGTGTTTCGAGGTCTGGTGTTTCGAAACACCAGACCCGGAAGTGAATTCAATCGAAACACCAGACCCGGAAGTGAATTCACTCGAAACACCAGACCTCGAAACACCAGACCCGGAAGTGAATTCACTTCGGGTCTGGTGTTTCGAGGTCTGGGGTCTGTTGTTTCGAGGTCTGGTCTTTCGAAACACCCGAAATTGAGATATCCATGCACATGTATGCTTACATATGATTAAAAACAAATCTTACAGTCAAAGTAACTATGATTACAGATTTTGATTTTAAGACCATTACCAAAACTTGGTATTTGTGGTAAACCACTTAAAAAAATTAAAATGTTCTATAATTTTTGCATGAGAAAATAGGATAAATACAAAGTGAGTATTGCGAAGGGGTCTGCGATTGGTGTGAGAAGAGGACCACCCTAGCCCTAGGCCACTTGCTAGACGCCATGACCTTCAAAATCATCAATTTCTACCTTTACTGCAGGGCCCCACCTATGAATAGGGATGGCTGGGCCCACCCCTGGTCAGCCCTCCTATAGGAATTCTGTACATGTCTCTGCAATTGTCTCTGTTTTTGTCTGATAAGGTATAAGGGGATCCAAAAAAATTAAGATCCTAAAAGGCAGGGGGGGGGGGTCAAAAACATTTCGAACCTAAAAGGGGGGGGGGACCAAACATTTTTGATGTCTAAAGCACCAACTTTTTCAATCCCCCACCAAAGTATTTATGAACACTCCCATATAATAGTACAAGGCAGATGTACTGAATAAATTCCAAACACCATTTGAACACAAACTATGAAGCATATATATATTGGCAATTAATGACCTCATTAATTGAGGGCACATGTGGTCCAGTGGATACAACGAGCCGCCTCATGACCCATGGGTCTGGTTTGAGTCCGCGACTGAGGCCAATGTGTTGTGCAGCTTGGGCAAAGCGCTTTACCACCTCACTTGCCCGCTCTCCACCCAGGTGCAAAATGGGGAGCTGTTAGGAATATTGTCCAATTGAACGCCCGACAAAGATGTAAGTGATGCCTTGGGCATATGTAGGCCAGACTGGCATATTCTAGTGGCAGCGGAATAAATGTAAAGCGCTTTGATACATTGCGAAAGGCGCTATATAAATGTCGACATTTTATTTATTGATCAGCTTTGATCACCAAAGGGTTGTGGCCGCTTTAATCATCGCCGATTGGTCACACGGGGCATAATATGCATGTAAAATTGAACACCGGTGTGCAGGTTCTGCTTTAATAATATAGATTAATTAAAATTTTCTCACGAAGAAAATACTACAAGGCAGATGAATAAATTCCAAACACCAAACTTGAACAAACTATGAAGAATAAGAAAACGATACGAATAAGTAACTAATACTCGCAAACGTTCTTTACGTCACTAAGGAATATTAGAAAATACTGCTTGCTTGTTTTCATCCATCTCAGGGATTTGGGCGTGTCTTCCAATATTAGAAAATACTGCTTGCTTGTTTTCATCCATCTCAGGAATTTGGGCGTGTCTTCCAATTTTCCACGGTTACAAATCTATGGCGATTAGAACAGATGCTGGAGATTAATGCCCTTCGATAAAAATGATTTTCTATCGACAATCGATATAAATATATTTGTTTATAGAAAATAAACTCACAAGTGCAACTGTCGCATGAAGAAAACATTTAATCTTTATGCTATCAAATACTAACAAATACGCTGGTTATATACTAATAACTGTGCACGTTGTATTTTAATTAATATGGTATCCTGTCCAAAAGGAATATTATTTCTGTAACATTTAGACAAACCACGTATTGCAAAAAGTCTTTGCCCAAAAGCGTTATATAATTATTTTGATTTGACTTGCCAAAAATGCCAAATCCAACTTTAACAACAGGGAGTCCAATGACACATAAAGAAATGCACACTATAACCACTTCAAAGATTAGTTTTTGAAATTGGTTTATCCTATTTGGGGAGATAGAGTTAAATCGTCTTCTTTTAACAGCCCGTGTCGAATTTATTGAAATACCTATTTTAAAGGACGCTACAATTATAATAAATATAGTCCATACAAAACGTGGTCAAGTACAATGCTTCCAAAATAGAACCATGTTTACTTGCAAACGCGCAATAAAAAAATAAGAAAGAAGAACGGTTGAAAGGAGAAATATAAAGTTTCATTAACTTTGACGTGTTCGTAAATAAACGAATCAGTTTCGGTTTTCTCATAATAAAACAATATACGTCTTTAATATCGTCAAAATCAAGCCGAATGTCGTATATATACATGTATTTAGTACCAGTGAAAAGGAATGGAGCCACGGTCCACTTCCATAGACAATAAGCGTGAACGTATGCCATTCGGATGAAAGTTACAATCTCGAGTTCAATTTCGAGTTTAACTCTACCTATAACCTTACTCCTAAACCCAATCTTAAATCTTATCCTAACCACGCGTACTAACCGTAACTCAACCATACTCAGATGGCACCCAACACACACATCCTCAAATGACTATGTTCCTGATTGGAGGGATAGAGGCAATAAACTAAAATCATCGCATTGTATCCATATTTGAGGAGAGTTGAAGCTAAGGCGAAAACTAAACTGACAAATCAACAAAATATCGAGGTTTGAGACACTTAAAACATGTAACTCAGCGTTAAAGGCATTATATCAGTGGTTTGGTAAATCAGAAAAAAAAAAAGATTTGTAAGAAGTATAGGTATCCAAAGTAACATACCCAAACGTGATAAGACTAAAAGCAACATCCACCAAATCAGATATTACTATCAGTATGGACAGATACTGCAATATGTTATTGAATGAAAATTAATAATTGAACACTGCTGTTATGTTCTCTTTGGTAAATTTTTCATTTGAAAAATAAATGATTTACAGGAATTCTACAGACTTTCTTTCACTCTTAAGCTACTCCTGCAAATGTCAAATATTTGGACTCTTTCGGATGGATCACCGATAGTGCCTTTAGCCAGGACGCGTGCTAGGCAATTCCCCGGGCCTCTCACACCAAGGATTTTAGCAGTAAAGATTGGCCTGTTGAGACATGCAGCCAGTACAATTTGTGGGCAGAGCAAACGATATCGGGTTACAGTTTGAGGCGAAACATTGTGTTTAGAAATCAAGGGCCGGTTCCGGCCAGAATTGCATAATCTCACTAGCTGTTAGCAATCTTGGCTAGAAGTAGCCCAGATTTCCAAGAAAGAAGTGTTAGGGCATTCTATTGGTCTCCATTGATGTGTGGTAAAGTGTTACGTGAAACAAGAGGTGAATTGGGTTATATAAATCTTTAAGATTTGAAGAATGTGGGTATTACAGATTCTTTTAGTGCCAAACTCTCAAAATGGCCAAAAAGAGAGTTTTTGTTAAACCTCAATATGTACAACAACAGCAACTGCCTGATGTGTCAGTGGTAACATAAATCAACATGGACTATTATTCCAGTTATATTAGTAATGAAATTTATTTATTTATTGCTTATTGTTTTCAGCTTTTTCGTCCCGGCGAGTTGGACGAAAGCCGCCAAAATGGCAGGCGCACTGAAGGGACTCGTTGCATGTGTCGTGCTATTTGCATGTGTCACAGGTATGTATATAGTTAAAATATTGGCTGCCAATGAGTACATTATTGAATTATACTACCATGCTCACCAATCAATTATTATGCATTTGTAGAACTGGTAAGGATTGTTCCATTTGAATACATGTGCAGTTCGTTGTGTCAATGATTAGGTATATTCACAAAACACACATATACCTGAATTCCTTTGTCAATGCAGATGATCTTGAGTCTTACCAATGATCACTGAAAACCTAAATTGGTCAGCGTGACTAACTTTAAGTTAGTCCAGATGGTGCCCGTTTTGACTAACATAAAGCTAGTCAAACATGCATGACTAACATATGTGACTAGCATTACCTAGTCTTGCATGCAGTACTAACTTGCATGACTAACATCAACATTGGTCATGCACGCTTGACTAACCAGCTTGACTAGCTTGGAGTTAGTCATGCATGCATGACTAACGTAGGCTAGTTGCATGACTAGTTTATGACTAACTTTAAGTTAGTCCAGATGGTGCCCATTTTGACTAACATAACATAAGTCATGCAATTCAAAGCTAGTCATGCAGGTTTGACTAGCATGGTCAAACTAGTCAAGCTGTTATCACTAACTTGCATGACTAACAAGCTGGAAGAGATGGAGATTATGGAACAAGTTAGTCAATCCATATGATAAACAAACTAGTCATGCACCTCATTACACGTTAGTCATACAGGCCTGACTAGTTTAGCAACGTATAAGCTAGCAATGCAGTCTTGACTAGCTTGACAGGTGGGGTTGACTAACGTCATGTTAGTCAGTCCTGCATGACTAGCCTCTCTGACTAGTTTAAAGTTAGTCATGCAACTGCATGACTAGTTTGTGTTTTCAGTGATGAACGATCAGGAACATGTTAATTTACAGTCTTACCACATGCATCAGTGTGTGTGTGTGTGTGGGGGGGTCTGGACTGAAAAATATAATTTGACCAAGTGATCTTGTTTACTACTGCATTTATGTAGACAAGTCCTCTTTTGTAAATCAGTGTATAGAACGAATATGAGCAAATAGGAAATTCAGTCTGTTTTATATTTAAATATAAGCAATAATACAAATGACACTTTGTCACATGATCCACAAGGAATAGAGTAGATAACCCCAGGGCGGAGTTCCTTGGGATCAGGGTCTTTAGGATGTATTGTTGTCGTAGTAGAGTGTTAGTAGTCTTAAAATACACCCGTAGATTCTTCTTCTGTAGAACTTTGCGAATAGCCCCAGAAGTACCCGATATACCCTAATTCATCCTCGTTAACATAGAGTATGCAGATGAATTTCATATATGCTTCGGCTTAGCTTAAAAAGTTAAACACTACCTTTAAGGAAACAAAAATATCTGTGCGATTTACATGAAAGTCTTTAATTTTGCAGTGAATTAAACTCATTTTGTGTGAGAAATTGTTATTTTATAATGTAATGCATCGATACAGTAGACTTATAGTCTTCAGTAGACATTTTAAACGAGTATTGGGCATATTTTCACTTTGCAACCTTATATTGAAATGTTTAAAAATCTGAATTATAACAAGCGGATATGAACGAGTGTTTACTCTTGTAAATCCTTTTATTAATTTTACTTCTTAATTTATATATGTATTCATGGACTTTGCATACTTGTCATAATGATATATACAATAACAACAAACAATTACTACAAGCAAACAAATAAATTAACAACATATTTGGTGTGTTTTGCTCTCAGCGCAAAGGGAAGACGACTACACGTGCAAACTGTTTGAAACATCCATGTCGAACAAATATCGCTTTGAGATACCCAGGCTACCGAACGGCCCTTTCACACTGTGGTTTAAGGTACTAGCCGTTTCAGATGTGAACCTCATTCTTTCTGATAGTAGACGGCCAAGGAGGGACAGCTACAGAATAGGTGAGTTATTATTAAGTGGTTGATTTGCACATGCATTCTAACTTGAGGAGGTGAAGATATTAGTATTTAACGACTCTACACAACACTATGGTTTTCTAGATGAGGTGACATCAATGTTTACAAACACAAGTTAGCACCTGGTCTGCTGACATGTTAGAGGTGCGAAGAATATGCCCATACGTTACAGCATTCAATAGCCTTATCACGCCTAATTGATCGCGAATTTTAAAAGCACAAGCCCTGCAGATGCTCACGCATACTGTCGGTCAGTGCTTTGTTCGTTGCCGGCGTTGACGTCACATGTCAACTCATCTATAGTGTGATGAAGATACTTAATTTCCAATTACACTACATCACATACACTATAAAATCATACACACGGTAGGGCAGAAACACCAGTTTTAGAAACAGGCGGAAACCAAACTTCGGGGTGGGGATGCACACCTCATCATTGACCAAGGGGTATTATCCGTGCCAAGCATTCACAAAAAGCAACATAAATTATTTTTCGCAGCTGGAATTGCATATTTGGAAACCATGTAGGTATTGTATTCTGTAGACCTGTTTCGAGATATTGATCTGACAGGTGCCAGATAGACTAACACATATAATAGCAATTGGGTGAAGTAATGCCTGCATGCTTTTGAAAAAGCATGGCAAACACACAATGAATGATGTCACTGGCCCTGTGCTGACAGGCAATCCGGGCAGGCAAGTCAACCTAAAATGATGACCATAACATCAGTTACTTCTACAACCCGATATCCTCTAGCTATCCTCTGATGCTCAGACTCTCTGGTTGGTCCAATACACCCATATCTACTTCTTAATGTTTCTCTCTGGAGTCCCTCTTTAACTCTCGTCCTACCAAGCTTTTTTCGTAACACGGTTTACCAAGGGGGACCCCATTGGGGGGACCCCTCGGGAATTTGTTATAAAGCACCAGATGATTATGATAAAAATTTATGCAAGACAAATCAAAAATAGAATTATATTCTTTAGCTTTCGACCTCTATGGCAGAGGTCTTGATCGCAAGTGAACTCCACTGCTGATTTCCCACGACGATCCACTCTTGGTAGATTGGAAGTCTCTCACAGGAAATCTGAATTTTGTTAACAGTGGATTAAATAGGTGATCTTACGAGAAAACACATTCGTCACGGTTGATGACTTTGTTCATCCGTTGTCTGATTTGAATTGCCTCTCTGATTTTTCTTTAGAACGAATTAGAGTCTCTGTCAAGTATTTTCACCCTCTCCCAATCAATGAGATGGTTTTGTTGTGTAACATGATCAGTAATGGCTTTATGGATTTTAGAAGTTGACGAGTTTCTAGTTGTCCTGGTAAATTTCTTGTCAGCGATTTTCCGTGTCTTTAAGATGTTGTTTTATCCTTACCCCAGGTTGCCTGCCTGTCTCACCCACATACGTTTTATCACAACCTTTACATGGAAATTCACACACCACCACACTATTGTTCAGTTTGTGCGTTTTGTCTTTGGGGTGCAGCAAGCGAGATTTAAGAGTGTTAGTTGATCTCATGGCAAAAGCAGTTCTATGTTTCCAACAAATCCTATGGAATCTTTCAGAAACACTATGTATATATATGGAATTACTACCATGCCTCTGCTTGGATTGTCTTTGTTTGGTTTCATGTTTCTGTTGGATTTGGCATTCATCTTTTCATGCGCTTTCCTCATGGCCCATTTAGGGGTAAGGGGTAATGACACTCTGCAAGAGCGTTACAAATTCTTTGATCTTCTTTTCCGTCCTCTTCATCAGTCACAATGTTCTCCTTTCTATCCATCAACGTTCTGATGACAGAGTTTTTGGTGGAGCGGATGTTGGAATTTGAAGTTGAGGTACTGATCAGTGTGTGTTTTCTTCCGATATACAAGTAGCTAAACTGTTTTTCTCACGATTAAGGTGTCAAAAAATGGAATACGCCCCTGGACTTCCTCTTCATGAGTAAACTTAATGTTCTTTGTTGGATCGACGGTGTTAAGATGGTCTGTTAGCTTTTATGTGCCGTCTTTGTGAATTATTTCAATGATATCATCCACATATCTTCTCCAGAACTTCGGTTTGCAATCCATGGGTGCGGTAGCAATAGCCTTCTGTTCTAGTCATTCCATAAATAGACTTACAGGACGACCCATTATAGCGCCAACGATTTGTCTGTAATCTCACCTCTGAATCTAAAATTTGTTGTTAAAATGAACTTCAGAAGCTCAATGATGTCATCAGGAGTAAGCTTAGTTCTATCTTTAAGTGAGTTGTCATGTTCAAGTGTTTGTTTTTTTGCTGATGTCCAGTGATTTCTCAATAGGAGTGTTAGTAAATAGAGAGACCACGTCGTGTGAATTAAATATGTCATCCTCTTCCATACATATACCTGTCATTTCCTCTGCTAATTGCTTAGAATTGACCACATGATAGACTGAATTTCCTACCAATGGGGATAAAATATTAGCCAATGCTCTTGAAGTCTGATAGGCAATAGACTATCTGATACCCAATAAGCCTGGTAGCTTTATACAAAAGCTTTTGGTGTTTTATTGCACCAGGAAATTGTCAATTTGCACAGGAAATAGGCGAAAATCCAATTTTGCACTAAAAAGGTACGGATATCAGATTTAAATCATGGCAAATGACTGGTTTTACATAAACATAGAGTTTTTAGAGCCATACTATGCAGAATAGTTTTTTTTTTTAAAGTGAACAAAATTTTTCATGTGTGACACACCCACCCACCAATCGACTTTGTCGACATACCCTAACCCCAGTTAAGGTTCTACCTTCAAATATTTTCGCTAAAACGACCGAAAAGGATGAAGACAAAATTACCTGAACGCTTTTTACGAAAGCTTTTGCCGTGTATTGCACCGGAGGAAAGTTCACTGGGGGGGGGGGGGGTACCTCTCTAGGTAAGACGAGGGTTAAATACGAACAATTAACCTAAAGCATATCACGACACAGGGATTTTTATGAGTTATTTCTTGTGAAAACACACAATGTCTTGGTGTGTACGTAGCATAAAATGTTGAAGACCGCGTTTACATGATTTTAGCCAGAGTTTTGAAAGTAAGGTAATAACTCTGTAAAACAGTGTTTAGAAACCTGGTACAAATTAGTGATTGGGTATAAACATGTCAAATCTCTAAACACTTCGAATCAAGTGCCTAAACATCTACCGTCAACATATTTAGATATAAAGTACCTAGATATTAAACAGATATTTCAAAATGTTTAAAAACATGATGCAAATAGTGTTAAGAAAGGGATTCAATTTCTAATCACTGTACAATGAAAATTCAAATGGGATTGACGTGCTGTTTCTTACTTGTGCCATCACGATAAAAGTATGCTTTTTGTGTCGCCCTGCCTTAAGGCGGGAAGACACATAGGGATCACTTTGTCCACTGTAGTCTGTTGTTGTGAAAAAGTGTTAACATTTGCTTGTAATATAATATCCGCATACTTTGATGGATTTGAACCAAACTTCAGTCATAGATGCAACATGGGATCCCGCATTTGCTGATGAGGTCAAAGGTCACATCCCAAGGTCAAAGGTTATGTGAGGTCAAGTTGTAAGATAGGCTGAAAATGTAAAATTGACCTAAATTTAAAAGTTGAAGTTTAATTGGAACCAGACCTGAATCATAGGTGCAACATTGGATCCCTCATTTGTTAATGAGGTCAAAGGTCACATGCCAAGGTCAAAAGGCAAATGAGACCTATCATTACAAAACCGCGACGGTTATTTATTAAAACCTTACATTTTCATAATTTTAGGTTCATTATTATGTTTGCTGTTTGTGAACCCGAAAAGAATAATAGTATGTTTTCCTTTAGATTCAAGCCAAATCACAGAACGATATTTTTAGATTTGTTTGCCGATGAAATCGGTTAATTTGGGGAAATTATCGTACAATCTTTTGGCACCCTTTTAGTATTTAAAAATGTTTCAGCCATTGAATCTTTGACATATAACTTTTGTAACAAGCGATCATCTCTGAAGATTGAATGGCAAGTATACTCCTGTAATGTCAATAGCTTTGAAAAAATGTAAGATTTGTTATATTTGGTTGTGGATATTATCACGTGTTGATATTTTTTATTTGTGTTTACAGTCATCGGAGCCAATCTAAATAGTCGTTCACAATTTAAGCTTTGTGAGGATTGTGACCCTGTCGTTGATGTCCCCACTCCCGGTATTCTACCTTGTGACCATATGAAACAATTTTGGTTGACGGTAGTTCCCGAATTTGGCGAGATTCGTCTTGGTGAAGCCGGACAAGAGGACCCTTTCCTGGTTTATCCACCAAATGACAGAGATGAAGTAGAAGAATTGCAGCCAATAAACTACTTGGGATTCCGTACAAATAAGGAACATGTTGGGCTGTTCATTATATCTCATCCAACTAAAGTAGGCTGTGAGTATTTATTTTCCTGTAATGGAATACAATGTAACAAAACACGAACTTTTGCTTTAAATATAATAAAAGTGAAATAGGTATATTGAGTATTAGTAAAAACGTACACAAAAGACACAAATAATCGCATGAATATGGTGATACTTCATTAACGATGTGATTTTAGTTGTAATCACAGTCATCGTCATTACCATCGGCAACATCTCATCATCATCATCGTGATTATCATCATCATCATCATCATCATCATCATCATCATCATCATCATCATCATCATCATCATCATCATCATCATCATCGTCGTCGTCGTCGTCGTCATCATCATCATCGTCATCGTCATCATCATCATCATCATCGTCATCGTCATCATCGTGATTATAATCATCATCATCGTCGTCGTCGTCATCGTCATCATCATCATCGTCATCATCATCATCGTCATCATCATCATCATCATCATCATCATCATCATCAATATTGTTGATTGCACGAAATAAATAGAAAAAACACAAAAAATCCTTCCTATTTTCGTTGTTTTTATCTCTTGTTCTGTTAATATCACCATTTTACAGATCCACCAATTGGAACTAGACTATACAAAACCTCTACGCCGTATTGCTATGATTGGAATCTGAGAGAGCTGCCCTCTGACATGAACAACTTATGTTTCAAAGTTAAGGCGCGTAGTGAGGTCTACCTCGCCCTCAGCGACAGAAAAGATCCAGATGTTTCTAGTTCTGTTTACGAAATTGGTATGAGAAAGTGTAAAAAAACAAGGGTCTTACTGTAAAACTTTCTGTTACTTTTTAATTGATATCTACGCCACGTGAATGTGCTGTCATACTCGGAAGTGTGGTATGTTATTTGCGCATGCGTGTTGCAGGCTATCTTCCTCAGGGGGGATGGGACGTATTTCGATTAGTAACGGGGCTGAGACGACCGGGCAACACCAACACAGCTATCCTGACCTTTTGCGCATGCGTTATACGAGCTCGTCGTGGAACACAAGTGCCAGGCCCCGGCCCCGATAAATGTTTTGATATCGTGCAGCCCCGTGAGCATACAGTCTGTTGAATGCACAAAATGGTTATTAAATTACTTAAATTAAAAAAATGTAAAACACAATTACTGCCCAAGTTTCCACAAATATACCAGGGCCAGTAGCGCACGTATTAGAACATAATAATAATAATTACAAGCATAGCAGAGACCCGGGAGCAGAGATGCATTGACATGTCAGATGCCGTGTTACGAACGTATTTATCATGGCATGGCTAAAGCAAAGGCAGACTACACTGTCACTGACAGGGGTCTTGTACACACACACACACACACACACACACGCCCTGCCACGCATTGCAACTCAATGACAATGATAGTTTATGTGTGGCGAAATGGAAATTTCACACTGAGATTAAAACCACATATTGAAATTACATACTACTAAAATTACATTGCCCGTGTTCTCCTACAACGCAAATAACATGGGATACCTTTGAATCGAATTCTCTACATTCCACGACCACGTACACACGGGCGTACACTGATTGCCGTAAACAACTGTGCATGAACTCTCATCCACAAAATAGCGCCGTGTCGTCAAATTGGGAAATTACCGTCTCTGATACAGCTGAAATAACAACGATACGTATTGCTCGTACTTTGTTGAATGTGTGCGATGTGTTGTAAACATGTAGTAGAAGGAGAGTAGGCAACGGCGAAATTTTAACTTGCTTTGTCAGTTAGAGGGATTTTTGGAAAACGCGCGAAATTCAAAATATCAGGGTTTTTTACTAAAAATCTATTTGGTGCTACTGGTGAGCGCCAAATACTCCTCCTCTAAATTACTTCTTCCTTTCTCTTTGTGCCAATTTTCCAGCACTGGGCGATATCTAGTTTAAAGAAAATGGTCCACCCAAAAAAACGAAACTTTTAGCGGAATTTTCCTATATGTTTCTACGGGCACCCAAAATATCCCCTCCCCAACTTTGTTGCATTAACTTTTGGTGTCCCTGCCCCCCCTGATCTTCCTATGATACGCGACCAGCCACGACTCTTACATGTATAGCGGCGGCGATTTTTCACAAAAGTGGAAAACATTTTGGCCGGCATAATAAGCAGGGCAAAAAAGCCTTCGTCACGCACAACTTAATGGATCTTTTTACGTTTTGAAAAATTTGAAAATTTACTCAAAATAAGGGAAAACAAAGAGGTTTTTTCACACAAGGATTTTGTATATTCAAAAAATAGATCATTAATGAACAAATAAGGACAAAATTTGCGAACAAACTTAATGTGAAATAATGAGGAAATGTGAAAATAATAAAAAACTGCCCGTAAATAGATAGCAGAGCATGTTATAACACATAAGATAAATGAGTATTATTGGTTTAAATACAAGAAAACATGAATGCATAATGAAGGAATGATATGAAGGATCAATGACTGATTGAATAAATCACAACTTTCCCGTTATTATATGAATAAATAAAAATAGGAAAGGAATGGGAAGGAGGGGAAGAAGGGAAGGGATGGAGAGGGAAGGCGACGGAGGGGAGAGAGAAAGGGAACGGGGAGGGGAGGGTGAAAGAGGCGGGGGGAGAGGGTGTGCCCAAGGGGCAGGGGGCCAGGTGGAACAGGACGACAGGGCCATGGAGGTACAGGGCCAGGGAGGACCACGGGGCAGGGCTATCGGGGGGCAGGGGACCAGGAGACTCAGGAGGCCAGGGGGAAGGGGGCCAAGTGGGCAGGAGGGCCCAGGGGGCCAGGGGCCAAGTGGGCAGGGGTCAGGGGCAAGGGGAGGGGGGGTCTTCAGGGGGCCCAGGGAGGGCCCAGGGGCAGGGATCAGGGGTCAAGGGGGCCCAGGGCAGCCTCACGGGGCAGGGATCAGGGGAAATGGGGACCCAGGGAGGGAGGCCATGGCAGGGGAGCCAAGGAGCACTGACTGTGGCATAATTCTTCGATAATTCATATTAAGAGTTTTTCTTTCAAATACAAGAAATATTCACAGCGCGGTACTACAATTTGAAGTGACTCAGTACGGTGACCAGTCACCTCCAATGTTTTGCCCTCCTTAAAATGGCCGCTGGGAAAGTCCGCGGTGTATCAATCGACGACCCCCATTCAATACGTGCGAGCCGAGACCATGTATGAGAGGTCATGACCAGCCATTGAGTCCAATATAGCCGCATTCACCCGTTGTATTAGGAAGGTTTGTTAGCATACGTGTGGACAAGTGGTTGGGATCAACCCCGTTTTGGTGGTGTCTTTGTGTTCATACAATAAAACGAAGTCATCCTCCCTATGTAATAATGTCCAGGCCTACAGACCATGTGACATTGTTATACCTTAACACTTAACTGCATAAGGGGTTGCATAAGGGGGTTTGCACTTCCGTTAGTGCATAAGGGGGGGGGGGGGGGGGTTATTGTTGGGGGGGGGGGGGTTCCTAGGGACCATTCGTTATATAACCACTTTCCCAAAGGAATTTTTGATGAAATCCACCACATGTTAGAAGGATTCAAAGAACATCAACAATTAAAGAAATAAAAACTGAAACAAAATTGTTATCAGTAAGAAAATTAGGGGCAAACATTGAGTTTAAATGTTGCCGTCAAAATGTCGAAAGACACTAATCGTTTCTGCATTTTCTACGGCACTATTTCACATATACTTTTGCTGATGCTTAATTGGTGGAAGGATTAACGATATTTAACTATTAGCACAAATAGACATGTCTTGTGCCATTTTATATTTTTTAAGGTTTACTTGTATACTTTACCATAGGTCCTACGTAACCGCTAAACCGATGTTTATAAAATATTATGACACCAATGGCCTACTTACTTTCCAATGAATTTTTGTAATAATTTATTTACTTTGTTTATGTCACTAGGTGGATTCATTATGAAATCAGAATCACAGTAAAACTCTATTAAGATTTTTAATTTTTGTCATGCACTTCCGTTAGTGCATAGGGTGGGGGGGCGTCCTAGGGACCCTGCTAATTAACCAAAAACGACCGATGATTTGAATTTTTTTGCACCATGGCAAGCGCAACTAACCGTTAGACAAATACAAAAAGTAAACCAATATATTGCAAGCGTTAAACGCCGGCCCGAAAAAACCAACAATGGGTCCCTGGACCCCCCCCTTATGCAATTAGTGATAAGGTTTTTCAACGGATTTTTTAACACCGTTTTTTCTGCTTGATCTGACTAGTAATAATACGAATAATATATGTCGATTTATAACGCGCACATATACACCCTACGGGTGCTCAAGGCGCGATTGCCAGTTTTATATATACGCTGCCACCAGGAATCGTCACAATCATTATCATTTCGCTTTCATCTAGGTGCGGCTGGCTAGGCGCACAACTCTAATCAGCCACTTAGATTGTAATATCCCCCCCAATAACACTCCCCATATTTCGCTGGCTGAATCCGATTGATGCCAGACGAAAAAACCCCGCCTGAGCATTTCGAAGAACGCAAAATTCAAATGGCCACCAAAACATTAAAGGTCAGTATTCATTCACGCTGTTTTTTTTTTTTTTAGGCTAAAATATATTTTGTGGTTTTAGTGGATTATTCAAATTCCAAAAATCCAAGTAAGGTTATCTAAGTGCATTGAGTCATTATTCATGAACAAGGCCCAATATGGATGCCAATGGCCGCCCAAAATCTACCAAAAACCAAAGAACCACATATCTCTAGATTAGTAGTGATCGGATTTTTCACAGCTTAGTAAGTGCCATTCCAGCCATATTGGATACCAATCTTGGATGGCATCTTACATGTATCGATCCCTCTGATTACCTAATGATGTTGTTACATTGATCTGAGTGACGTACAGGGACTAATATACCACACACATTGGCGTACTCGGTTAGACACAGCTTCAATTATAGCAATTTGGGGTAACGGGAGCATCTTGGATTCACTATAATGAGGAATTGAAATACATTTTAAAACACCTATTTCTATTTTGACAGCCAAAACAACCAAGATAGATACCAAAGTACCTATGCTGCAGTCAAAAGTAAATCACGATCAGACACTTTGTATTGACAGCCATATGGATTCATTGATTACGTGGTTACCGAACTCATCTGTTTATTAAATGGTCACAATGGATATTTTAACGAGACAGACTGAAAAATTACAAATTTTTGTGAACAAGAGTGAATGTTTTGTGTTTTGGTGGCAATTTTGATCTTTTTGCCGTTCTACAAAATGCTCAAGGTTGTTCGTCTGGCATCCATCGGATTCAGAATCAGCATACAAAAAAAATGGTTTAGTAAAAAAAACCGTTAAAAAACTTTAGATATCTGATAAACGAGGTTGGTATTAGTTATCATGAATTCTTGTAAGCATGGACTAGTAATAGCTTGTAATGGAAATACAGTATAGCTTTTAATCCGTTGAACACAATGGTACAATCTAGAAACGGGATGAACAAAAACCGTCTGTGTTGCTGCTACATGATTTTGGTTTAAAGGTCCATGGTTCCAAATATTTGTGGGGGAAAATAGCCAAAATTAAAACGTGCACATTGAGAAAGGACCCAGAAAACACCAGTGCATTATGATTGTGACAATCAGCAGATCAGTGAGTGATTCTTCGATTATATCAATGGACGAGGTGAGTATGCTTAAGCAGATGAATAACTGCTTTCGTTGTAATGCTATATATAGATTAAACCCATTCATGAAATAATGTAATAGAGCGTGGCCTAGTGGTTAGCTGCTTGCATGTGGCGCATTTTCCCGGGTTCGAAATCCCGTGGGGGGACACTCTGTGATTTTTTTCCGGGTAATTAATTCTGGATTGCATGGGTATCATGTATACCAGCTATAATTTAAATCAGCTACAGCTCTCCTCGAAAGGACAAAGGAATCATGAAAGTATCCCGCCCTTTGAGGGGACGTCAAGCCGTCGGTCCCGTGTACAGCGCGTCACAATTGTATACCAGTTTTCGAATAAGAGGAGGGTGAAACCCCTGACGGTCCCAATTTGCTAAAAAGGCCGTGTAGAGGTCCGTAACTCCGTTCAGGATACAGCGGGGCCCCGGATCGCTCTACCACAGCACAACTAATCCTAAAGCATTATCATATGTATTGCACGAACGAACGAAATAATAATCACTCTACTGATCTGATGTCGCACCTATCGGCAATGCTCACTGATCTCTTTTGGAATGGAACTGCGTCACCAGCTTTTAAAGAGATTGTTTATTTTCCCACCCCCCCCCCCCAAAAAAAATTGCGCGCTTTCTTTTGTTAGGTATAACATAAGCCAATAACCAAGCCGGTAATCACGATCACGCTAATACAATATTGAGAGATAGTCGAACCTGATTGCAATTAGGACTTTCGAGATAGCGAACCTAATTTGCAATTAGTAAGATAGCCGAACGTATTTGTTTCAATGAGTGTTATGACGCCTTAGAAGTAGCGACATGTTTAAATAGTGATAGTGAACTTAGAGATAGCGAACTAATAAGGAGTACGCACCGTAGACCGGTGGGAAACAAATCAAGAGTCCCCCATGACAATGTGTTGTACGGAAAAAAAACCGTGACAAGGGTATGGGGCACGGTTCAGTGCTAAAACAAAGAGGCCTAATGCGTACGGCACATACAATGGACAACACAGCAGACATCAGATGGGGTGGGACACTGATTCACACGGACACTGTGTTTAATGATACCGGTGTGAAAGTTAATTATAGTCCGGCGGGAGCCCGAGTTCCGGGCTCCAAGACGACAACGGAATAAAGCCGAAAGCGTGAAACTACTGTGGCGTGAAGAGTCAAATGAACCGGGAGCACTATTCCTAACCGTTTTTAGCCGGACTACGAGTACGGCGGACTGTAAATTTACTTCTACACGTTTTTCTATTTTGCGTTCGACCATATCGACGTAGAGCCGAATTAAAATTAACACACTGAACAGGAATTGCCGTTATTTAAAACCTTCGACTTTTTACAGGATCTTCAAAATGTTTTGTTATTCAGCATTTGGTGTTACTAGTAATACTCGCCACGGTTCTAAGAAGAAAAGGGCACGGCTTTGACGGACTTAGTTCGGCAGATACACCAGGTATCCTACAGCCAAACTTTTTCTCCACATTATGCGTCACCAATGATCCCAAAAATGGGATCATAACAGTTTCTGAAGAAGGAAAACCACCTTTCTTGACCTACGAAGACCCGATGCCTCTCCCAATAAGATACATTGGTTTCGCCTCCGGACCAGATGCTGTTGGTTATTGGCTTTTCCCTGAAGATCTTGAACCTGATGAATGTAAGTAAAGCCAACGGTACTTAATACACTGCCATATTATTACCCCCTATGAATATTCATGAGCGAATGGCATTTGGGGTGTACGCAGATTGGGTTCAAAGGTCACGTAGTCCGATTAAAGAGTCATCCTTAGTAAATCAATAAATTCGTTCTGTTAAATCAACTGCTTTGATCATCAGACTTGGTCATCATTGGTCTATCATTACTTCGTCTAATTCCATTTCGTCTAATAACCCTATAGGTCTGATACTGTTTTGTCTAAACTCAGATTTTCTATTGCCACATATAGTATGGGGCGGTGCCGCGGTGTGTTGATGGTTTGGGATTTGTTGGCTTTTTTACTACAATTGGAATTTTGGATAATGATCCTAGGAATCCAAATCAAATTGTTAGCATTTTTTTATCCCTTCCGTTTGGCGGCCATCTTTTTTTTCAAAATGGCTGCCATTTTGAACATATTTTGCTCTATATCTGGACTTCTGAGCAACATAGAAGGCTCAAATTGGTGGCAATACCAATATTTGTGATGTCATGGAACACAACTATCACATCCAGAAAGTCGCAGCAAGTTTCCTTCAGGAGGTAATCTTGAATTTCAAAATGGCCGCCATTTTCAACATATTTTGCTCTCTATCTGCACTTCTGATCAACATAGAAGGCTCAAGCTATAGTCAGGGACAGAATAAGGCGACCAATTGCGCGTCTGACGTAATTTGACGGTGCAGAACAAATGTCGGCCGTGAAGAAAAATATGTGAACATTTTATGCTGATTAAAGCAGAAAGTTTACTTTTGTGAAATAATGTGTCAGTTAGTTGAAAACCCGACTCAAATAGGGTACTTTTTGACATTTTAAATCATATTTTGTTCGAACATGCCCCGCCCATACTACACATTCAAACCAATCACAGCCCGCGCCGCGCTGATTGACAGATCTTGTCATACGCGCAATCGGTCGCCTAATACTGTCCTTGACTATAGTGGCAAAACCCATGTTTGTGATGTCAGTGAATGCAAACATTATACACCCAAAAAATCACAGATTGCTAACTTCAGGCGGCCATCTTGAATTTCAAAATTGCCGCCATTTTTAACAAATACTTCGCCCAATATCTGGACTTCTGAGCAACATGGAAGGCTCCATTTGGTGGCAATACTCATGTTTGTGATGTTAAGGAAAATATTATTACATCCAGAGAGTCACAGATTGTTTCCTTCTGACAGCCATCTTTAATTTCAAAAGGCCACTATTTTTTACATATACTTTGTCCGATACCTCAAATGCTCCTTCCTAATCAGATCTACATCCCATTGCACCAGAACCACTTAAATCATGAAATCCTGGGAATCTCTGGGTGTTTTAATAAGTTTGTGTTTAGGTTTCAATGTTATTGCTGTCCATATGTTCCAGTGCAATTTCAAGTATTGACACCAATATACACTACTATCTATCTAGCGGCCGCAGCCGAGATGCTGTTCACCACTGTAGCGCCAAATGTCCCTGTCCGTCATTCATTTGGGATGTCAGATGGATCCTGCTGCGTGTCTCGAACAATCACATCAATGTAGTTAAAGGGGGCGACGACCCCTGTTTGGGCATGGTAACCTCCAACATGTGATGTCCGAGACTACTTGATCAATCGCACGATAACAGTGACCGCTAAATCGTGCTTGGCGTTGGGCAACAGAAGATGAGATTGGAGGGATATCTCCACATATCTATGCTTTGGTTATGTGCTCACGCCAGGATATGTTTTGTACTCGCATAAGAAGCCTGGTGTAGGTGCCATACAGTTTATCCTGTAGCTCTTTCTTCATAGTCCAGGTCTCAGATCCATATAACAGGATACTCTCTTCACAGGCTCTATTGAACTTCAGCTTGGTTGAATTGGAGATACCAGATTGCCATACTTTGCAGGCATTCCAAGCTTGTCCTTTGCATGACAGGAAGTCTTTCTTGCTGTCGGCAACATAGGACCCCAGGTACTTTAGGTCCCTCACCTCTTGAGATGGGTACCATCTGTAGTGCAGATAAGTTGATGATTATCTTCCTCATTGACGGTCATATATATATATTCCGTCTTCTTGGCATTTATATGCAGGCCGACTTTGTCTGCAGCATTCTCAAGTAATGTTAGTAGATCTTGTGCACCACATATCAGATCGGCTGTTAGAGCTAGATCATCTGCATAGTCAAGGTCTGTGAGATGCTGACTTTGGTGACGTCTAAAACGCTTGGGTTTGATGGTGAGTCCCTTGTCATTCATGATGTCAAGACTGTCTGAGGATGTAATCAACCACGATTACAAAGAGATAGGGAGCAAAAGTATCTCCTTGGAGGACTCCAGCAGTTGTTAGGAATTCCTTTGTGGGCCCATCCATTGTCTGCACAAAGCTACAATCCTCGCAAAAAGAACTTGGAACACCCCGCGCTTTCTTAATGCAATCAAGCGTGATACTTTGCTGTGAGTGAATAAAATCATTCTCCAAACTCCAAGGGAAAGCAGGAGCTGGAGTATTGTTTTACCCTTCCCCCCTCTCCATCAGACAATGTTGAGACCCCTTCACAACACGATCAAACGTTGGCCTCTGAACAACATTGTACAGGGGAGCGGGGGCATTTATTTACACCTGAATGCGCTTAATTGTTCCAAGAATTTTTGCGAGAATTGTAGATGGGTTATCATACATGATGGCAATGGCTTTGACAGTCTCGTCTGGGACACCATAGATGGTAAGAATATGCAGCATTACATCTCTGTTGACACTGTCAAAAGCCTTGGAAAAGTCTACAAACACAATTGAAGCCTTTCTCTTGGAATTCTCAACTCTTCTATGATCCTTCTGAGGACAAGTATCTGAGGTAGTGTTGATCTGCCTTTACGAAAACCATTCTGGTTTTGTCTGAGAACGGGATCTATGTGAGAAACGATTCTATTGAGCAGCATTGAGTTGTAGATCTTAGAGGCCAGTGGTGACAGTGTGATTCCTCTGTAGTTTTGGGGGTTGTTGGATGTCACCTTTCTTTGGTAGAGGAGTGATGAACATGTTAATATAATAAAGCAGCTGGTTTGTTTCCCATGTAGGTGTCATTACAAAATTCCAACGGTTGATCATGAAAAACTGGAATCTTCCAGATTACTGCAGGAATGTTGTCGGGACCAGGCGTCTTGGTGTTGTTCAGTTTATTCAGGCAGATCAGAGGCTCCTTTTATGTTGCTCAGAAGTGCAGATATTGGGCGAAGTATATGTTAAAAATGGCATCCATTTTGAAATTCAAGATGCCACCTGAATGAAACATCTATGACTTTTTTTTTTCTGAATGTACTAATTCTGTTCCTTGACATCCCAAACATGGGTATTGCCACCAAATGGAGCCATTTATGTTGCTTAGAAGTCCAGATATTGGGCGAAATATATATCAAAAATGGCGGCCATTTTGAAATTCAAGAAGGAAACAATCTGTGACTTTTCGGATGTAATATTTGTGTTCCTTTCCTTGGCATCAAAAAAAAAAAAAAATACACTGGGTATTGCCGCCAACTTGAGCCTTCTATGTTGCTCAGAAGTGCAGATATAGAGCAAATATGTTGAAAATGGCGGCCATTTTGAAATACAAGATGTCCGATTGAAGGAAACAATCTGCGACTTTCTGAATGTGATAATTGTGTTCCTTGATATCTTAAACATGGGTATTGCCACCAATGTGAACCTTCTATGTTGCTCAGAAGTCCAGATATAGAGCAAATATGTTGAAAATGGCGGCCATTTGGAAATCCGAGATGGCCGCCAAACGGAAGGGATAAAAAAATGGTAACAATTTGATTTGGATTCCTGGGACCATTATCTACATTTAAGACCAAAAATTCCAATTGTAGCAAAAAAGCCAACAAATGACACACTGTTCCATTTCGTATAATATCCAACAGGTCTAATTTACACTTCGTCTAGTTATTTGGTCTACACCCATTTAGTCCAATAACCAGTTGGTCTAATATCCATTTATTCTAAACCTGGCATTTTGTCTAAACCCATTTCGTCTAATGACTAGTTGTTCTAACGTGTTAATAGCAACCATTTATTCTAAACCCATTGTCACATTATTAACCCTAACCCAAACCCTGAACTCTAAACTCTAACCCTAAACCTAACCCTAACCCTAAACCCTAACCACAACTCTAACCATAAACCCCAACCCTAACCCTGGCATTAGTCGAAAGGGTTTTAGACAATCTGGTGATTAGACCAAATGGGCAGTAGACGAAATGGCATTATTAGATGAAATGGTTTTAGACAGTCTGGTGATTATACCAAATGGGCATTAGAGGAAATGGTATAAGCCGATGTGGTGATTAGACAAAATGGTGCTTAGACCAACTGGTAGCTACTGTTATATTAGACAAAATGGTATTAGACGAAATGACAGTTAGGCCAAATGGTATTTAGTCCAAGTGGTTAGAAGAGAAAATGAAATTAGAGTATGTGCGTATTAGACTATGTGGTTCTAGACAAAATGAAATTAGACTATCTGCATATTAGACGAAATGATTTTAGACGATGTGGTAATTCCTCGAACCATTGACCAATTTGGTGTACACATAATTGGGGGTACGAAAATGCGTGTAGGTACAGTTTAAAAGGGAGATTCTGCCGCAAATCCATCCATGAGGCATTTTCTCACCCATTACATTTAATCTTCACAGTGTTTTAAAAGGAGAAAAGGTCCACTCATGTAGGACTAACCCTAAAGCCGTGTCTGTAGTTAGACTCCCTTTGAGAAACCAGCCTTAAGTGTTAAAGTCAGTGGGAAGTTTCTCAATAAGTCTCTTCTCTCGAGCAGTCCAAAAGTATTTTTACGTGAAAATCATACCCTAATTTTGCATTTTTGACGATTTTGATACCCTAATCAATGTACGCGAGTACATCGCCTGTTCTCAAAATATGACCCTAATTACGCGTTTTTGTACACGAGCATGATATCCACCTTGGAATACAAGTGCCCCCCGGGATAGGCTCTGTAAATCCACTGTTGGATGTAGCCCTGCTCATGAATCTTCCAAGCTTGTTATTCTTTTGCAATAGTATTTAAAGCAGAGGTTTCTCCATGACATTCCATAACATCCTACAAGAAAACAATTTGAAGGGGTTTTGCCCATTCAGGGATCTTCTCAAAGTTACATAAATATATAATAATTTTTCAAAGAAACGTTTGTGAATGATAGAATTTTTTGAAGTTTAGAAGTTTTTTGATGAATGGCAAACAGTGAATGCATGTTTGTATAATTTGACGACCATTACTTGATAACAACAACTACAGTGTGAGTCAGTAAAACCCTACATTCAGAATTAAAAATCATTAAAATAGAATTATTTGAGCCACACAAAGATGCATCGTTTGCACAGAGTATCCATGGTCTTCAGCAGTGCTTTTGGTAAAAACATTTAAAGCAATAACAACACTTTTTTGAAGAGCGCCCCCAATTTTCAAAATTTGATACTTTTGCACAGTTATGTTGGTATTTTGTCTAGGAAACTACGCCTGCGAACGAGAATTCTCAAAAATGCGTATTTATCATAAAATAAGCGATTTTGTAATTAGAATTGGGATCCCCGATTGTACTTACGGCAGAGCTAGAAATGCTAAGTATGTCCGTCCATGATAAAATAGTGCCACCTCAAGAAAATAACCTCTGACTTGACTTGCCTGAACCAATAAAACAACTAATGGATAAGCATAGACACGTACATGAATTATTATCGGGGATCTCCGATATTAATTATTCTAATTACAAAATTCCTTCGTTTGTGACACATAGACATTTCGAGCTTAACCATTCACAGATATAGTTTACTAGCCAGTTACCAATGCAACCGTGTAAAAATCTCAAACTTTTTGAAAAAATGGGGGGGGGGCGCTCTTCAAAAGAATGTGCTATTATTGCTTTAACACCAAATTATTGTCAAATAACAGGTGGGAGAATAATTGCAGGATAGAATTATGAAATGAATATCCCACAACATTACCAAAGAAAATGCTGAGTGAAAAAATGTTCAATGGCCCAGATAAGAAAGTCAAGATGGTTGGTGTAAGACCACAATTTACTTTGGATCAGCAAGTTTTCATGGTTTTAACCTACAACGAAACTTGGGAATCAAAGTGAAACCAAGTCAAATCGGGGGAGGTTTTGTATTCAGCTTGAAAAACAAGCGCAATTGAATTTTTAATTCTATTTTTTGTATATAAAACTTCAGCTTTAGTTCTTCTCGCAATTTATGCACGCTGAGTATACGGTATTTGTGCAATATAATTACCTCAGAGATGTGAAACGAAAATCTCTGATCATTTTCATTATGTTCATGAAATGAGATATTGATATGGACTGATTTTCAATAAGTGGCTCTTTATGATTCAACAATGGTAATTTCATTTGTTGAAGATATTTTACTTATAATTATTTTACACGATAGACCGTTTTATTCAAACTGATATGTTTTTGTCAGGAAGAAATCAATACCAACTGAAATTACATGTGTGCATTGCCTTTGCTATAATGAATTATGGTCGTTCTCAGCCTCTCCGCATTCTATGGCTAAAAGTAGACCCTCCTAGGGTCTGTGGTATAAACGGCTGGTAATGAAGACTAACATCCCTCTGAGTCAACCCAATCCACAGTGGTATTTTGAATTTTGTCAATCCGTGGACAAGTTGGTTCGTATGAGGGCGTATGGGTGTAAAAAAGGTGTCAGTACAGTATTTAAAGGACCGATGTCCAAGGGTACAGGGAGGGCCCATTGATCTCTGATTTTTTTAATTTGTTTTATATATTGGATGCATCGCGTTGGTGAGTGCGACAGCTGTAAAAGTGCAATTCAAATAAATAAATAAATAAGTTTGATTTGATGTCTTTTGAAGTGAACCTACTGTGCCCTGAATCCGAATATTTTTGGGTCTCTCCGCAAAATTGACATAGTTTCTGAACCCAAAGTTCGAAAGACACCAAATAAAAAATCTTCTAATAGCCTGTTTATTCCTGTAACAACGAAAGCAAACATTCAAGCAAAAATAACGTTTAACCTTTCAAAAAAATCTTTTCTGAATGTAGCGTTTTTATTGACTCACCCTCTAATAACTAAATAGATCGCGAAATGGTAGGTGAAAAGTTTAAATTTTGCAACGGATAATGTAATTGTGTACAAATACGCTGAATCCATTGTTGAACTCTCTGAGCGATGAGCCAAAAGAATTTTGAAGAATCATTTATGAATATCATATATATTTTTACAGAATTACCCGTAGTGCCAATTGGAAGTCCAAACGGACGGCATGCATCGTGTCAGTTCTTATTATACAGATACATTGTGCATGCGTTGCGTGTGCTTGTAGTTTCGGAACACTCTATATTAATATACTAACACTATCGTCCCGAAAACAACTATTTTTGTATAGAGCGTTTTCCCGTAAATGCAAAACACCTATGGCCATTTTATGGGATATAAAATGTCAGTAAGCATTTTTGTAAACAGTCTATTCAAAGTTCTTTGGCTACATATCATCAGTACAGTTCTCATTATTGTCACCCTTTGTAAAAGAGAACTACATTATCCGTTGCAAAATCTTAAGTGAAGACAGAGCAGAATCTAAACTTTCACTTAAAGGTTAAATTACTACAACCAACCATCAATAAAAGCTTTTTAAGTATAGGTCATAAATATCGAGAAGGCCAATAAAAAGGTTTGTTTCAAGTAAGTCGTGCGCATTTTGATGTTGACGCCTTTTTACGTTATTTGGGTTTTTTTTATTGCGATTCTGAGAAATGGTGATTTTTTTGTAGACAAATGTCTCAGACATTTAATTTGAGATTAATTTAATTAAAATTAATTATCAATCGACGTTTTGTTTAAAACCAATAATTTGACAGACAAATAAGGTTTGCAAACTTTTTACTTACCTTTAGCCCTGATTGAGCCATTTCTGGGGAAAATCCTTTGCAAAAGTAATAAAAACAATAATAAAAATAATTAAAAACAAATTAAAAGCGCATTTCGCATTTCGGTTTCGGACTACCTACTAAAAACAAACTTGATTTTTTGCTTAATCAAATTTTATTTGGCAACTACTTTCCATATGTATCCCCCCTCTCATATATTTACATGCAACATCAAAGTATTATTTTAAGCTGTTTATTCCGTTTTGATCAAACAAGGCCAACTTAAATACATTTTGTATCATGTAAATATATACGAGGGGGTTACATATGAAGTCTTTCATTTATTTTAACAATGAAGCTTTGTTTCTATCATGCATTTTCAGTAATTCCTCCGTTTACGAAATACCTGGAGGAATACCAAGAGAGCCTGTCCCCGGACCACTGGTGCCGATAGGAAGACCACCAGCAGGAGAACCACCATCAGATGGTGAACCACCATCAGGAGAACCACCAGCAGGAGAACCCCAGCAGATGGTGAACCACCAGCAGGAGAACCACCAGCAGGAGAACCGCCAGCAGGAGAACCACCTGCAGGAGAACCACCAGCAGAGAACCACCAGCAGGAGAACCACCAGCAGGAGACCACCAGCAGATGGTGAACCACCAGCAGGAGAACCACCATCAGATGGTGAACCACCATCAGGAGAACCACCACAGATGGTGAACCACCAGCAGATGGTGAACCACCAGCAGGAGAACCACCACCAGGAGAACCACCACCACAGATGGTGACCACCAGCAGGAGAACCCCAGCAGATGGTGAACCACCAGCAGGAGAACCACCAGCAGGAGAACCACCACCAGGAGAACCACCAGCAGGAGAACCACCACAGGAGACCACCAGCAGATGGTGAACCACCAGATGGAGAACCACCAGCAGATGGTGAACCACCAGCAGTAGAACCACCAGCAGATGGTGAACCACCAGCAGAGAACCACCAGCAGATGGTGAACCACCAGCAGGAGAACCACCAGCAATGGTGAACCACCAGCAGATGGTGAACCACCAGCAGGAGAACCACCATCAGATGGTGAACCACCAGCATGAGAACCACCAGCAGATGGTGAACCACCAGCAGGAGAACCGCCTGCAGGAGAACCACCATCAGATGGTGAACCACCGCAGGAGAACCACCACCAGGAGAACCACCAGCAATGGTGAACCACCAGCAGGAGAACCCCAGCAGATGGTGAACCACCAGCAGGAGACCACCAGCAGATGGTGACCACCAGCAGGAGAACCACCAGCAGATGGTGAACCACCAGCAGGAGAACCACCATCAGATGGTGAACCACCAGCATGAGAACCACCAGCAGAGAACCACCAGCAGGAGAACCACCACCAGGAGAACCACCAGCAGATGGGAACCACCAGCAGGAGACCACCAGCAGATGGTGAACCACCAGCAGGAGAACCACCTGCAGGAGAACCACCAGCAGATGGTGAACACCAGCAGGAGAACCACCAGCAGATGTGAACCACCATCAGGAGAACCACCAGCAGAGAACCACCAGCAGATGGTGAACCACCAGCAGAGAACCACCAGCAGAGAACCACCAGCAGGAGAACCACCTGCAGGAGAACCACCAGCAGATGGTGAACCACCAGCAGAGAACCACCAGCAGGAGAACCACCAGCAGATGGTGGAACCACCAGCAGGAGAACCCCAGCAGATGGTGAACCACCAGCAGGAGAACCGCCAGCAGGAGAACCGCCTGCAGGAGAACCACCAGCAGGAGAACCGCCTGCAGGAGAACCACCAGCAGGAGAACCGCAACCTAAAAACAACTAATAAAAAGAAGAAAGATAAGAAATCCAAGACAAAAAAGGAAATACTGAACCTGAAGAATGGTCACCACCTGAACGAACCAAAGATACTAAACAACCTAGACGCCTTAATGTTCCAAACCGATCATGCTCGAACTTTAGACTGTCTCAGAAAACCGAAGGAATTCTCCCCGAATATTTATCCAATTAGGTAAGTATCTTTACCCGATTCAGAAGGAATTTATAAAAAAAGTTCAGCCTGCTTATTCGATCTTTAGAAGAGAAGGACAACATGCATAATACTTCAATGACACACTAAAATCCATATATCCATATATATCTTGTCCGGCCGCGTTCACATACTGGACGTATTTGCAAATACGCATGTGGAGAAACGGCTTTGAAGAGTGTGTGATTTTAATTTTGCCACATACTGTTAATTAAAACATATATTTCAATAAAACCTTGGAAAATCGCCAAAATAGTTAAATTTCAATATATTTTACTATCCTTCCATTTATTTATACGTGAAAAGATGATGTTAAATAAAATTACGTCACTATGTGAAAACGACAAAATAGCAATTGCAACGTGTAAATAACAATACGACGCGCAAATACGCCGTTATGTGACTCGTATGCGACGTCCTGCCATATGTTTAATTTGTCCCAGTTGTATCTTATTTTTTTCGCCATCCGATATCCAGAAAAAAGGCCTTTCGGCCCTGGACACGACCAAAATAACATATTCAATTTCTAGCCCCAATTATTGCTCTCTCAAAAGAGTTCATTTTCTATTCACAAGGAAGAAGGCAGTACCTTGCCCATAAAACGTGCACACTTCTGCTCACATATTTTTAGGACCCTCAAACTTACAAATTTTATGCACAGACCCAATCTGATAATAATGCTTCGTATATCAGACTTGCAGCGGAAGTTTTAAGTCGCCGTACAACAACCACGCGAAATCTTTTTGAAAAACGCAAAGTATGAAAAAGAAACAAATGATTCACAATTTGGGACCCCATGTTGGTATGAGGGATATAAAGTAGGGTTAGGGTTAAATTGTATCTATTCCAACACTTGTCTGTGGTTTATATTTAATAACCACAACATAAAAATAAATAAATCCCCTATAAACAAACGTTCCTAATTTCTTATGCAAATTCGTGACTAGTATATATTACAGGGAGTCCCAATAAAAGAAGTGCAGGCAGATTACTTCAAATTTCTCAAAAGCTTTTAGGAGTATTTTATCTTCATAGTCTTAACCATTGTCTTACCAAGGGGCGGGGTTGTTACCACCCTCCAGTGCACTTTCCTCTGGTACGCTAAATGCCAAAAGCTGTTGTAAAAAACGTCCAGGTACGGTAATCATTTCTTCATCTTTTCCGGTTATTTTAGCGAAAAAAATGTGAAGGAAACACCTTCACCGGAGTTAGGGTATACCGTCAAAGTCGAAGGATGGGGATGGTTGCCACCCAGAAAAAATTAGGGTAGATTTTAGAAAATATTATGTACAGTTTGGCTCTAAAGCTACTTATAAAACTAGTCAATTGCCATCATTTAGAACTGGAAGGAAACCGTATGAAATTCCGATATTCCTACTTTGTTCTAGCGCATAATTGAAGTTTTGCCTATTTTCTGTGGAAAATGTCAATTTTGCAGACTCGCGGACGCCATTGTGACGCAATATTAAATACTTATTTTTGTATCAATGGAAAGAGGAGGACTCTAGCTATCCACTGGTATCAAAATCATTGGGTGCATTGGGCTATTCCAGAAAAAAATACCCACCCCCTCCATAGAGGGCAAACATTTTTGTTCACAAAATATCTGGAATTCCTAGCTATCCTTCTATGAATTATCTGGAATTCCAGACGCTACCTTCCGTAAAATACCAGGAATTCCAGACACTACCTTCCGTAAATTCCTAGAATTCCTAGACTGCCAATGTAAAAAAACATGGAATTCCCAGAGGATTACGGTAGCGGGTTAAAGAGATGGTGTTGAAAATATTGATTTTCCCCCGAATTTTCCTCTGAAAATCGTAAAAACACTGGAATTCCGTCACCCTCTATACCTAAAATGGCTGGAATTCCAACACCGTATTAGACATTAAATTCCGGAATTCCATCTTTCAAAAGTGACAAAAAGTCTGGAATTCCGGCGCGCTCTATGAGGAGGGGCATTTTTTTTTCTGGAATAGCCCATTATAACGAATTCCCGAGGGGAGGGTGGTAACCACCCTCTTGCTAAATCGGCTTGGTAAGACGAGGGTTGCGAGGGTTAATTATACTCTTGTGTATAAACAGTACAATCTACTCATGCAAACCAGAAACATATCAGAGATTTTTGAAATATAATTGTTTTGTGTATAAATTACAAATAGTCAAGTAGAACTAAAAGTTAGTCACCTAAAATGCTCAATTCCAAAGTTTGAAATGAATCGAATCTTTCATTTTGATGTAGTAAACATTTATGTATAGTATAACACAACCATACTAAACACAACACATAAAGTTCGTTCCCCTCTAAACAACCGCTCCTAATTTCTTATGTAGGAAGTTTATCAAAGTCATGACTGGGTAATAATATTTCTATGATTATTAGTTAACTGCTGTGTGAAAATTAGAGGCATCCGTTTCTTCACCGCTGACTGAGTACAGATTAAAGACAAAAAGAGGCATTTTCCAAATTAACAAAGTGACATCATTACTAGAGTTGATTGACAAACAGCTAACTTAAAATTTGAATACTGTACAGTAATGTGTGAGCCCCCACACATTTCAAATGACCTCTTGACATCAGTGCATGCATGGTATTGATGAATTTGGTCAGACGCTGCAGAGCCGAGGTAGCATCCCATTCCTTCTGTAAAAAACGTGACAAGTCATCCAGTGTACTCTTCTGCATTGCAGGGGTATACAAAGAACGCTTAAGATGGTCACAAACGGTGCTCGATGGGATTGAGGTCTGGCGAATTTGTAGGCCATGTCATTCGTTGGATGTCCTCACAGACAATAAATGCGTTAAAGAGACACTGGCACATTTGAAAAATAGTGCGGCCTCAAGATTGTTCAAACTTGATATCTTTGCATGGTTGTAAAGCTTTTATATACATTAGACCTCACCTGAAATGATTAAAAGGGCATTTCGTGATCCACAGCCTCGTCTCCCCGACTTACCTAAAAATGTTCAGATTTTTATATCATCTGAACCGTTAGCCTTAGTAATCCACGTGTGCCCAATCTTAAGTCCCAGTCACACTGGGAGATACGACAGGTTACAACTAGATGCGACTAGTTGCGATTGGCAAACGCAAGCAGTCTTCGGCAATCTTAAAAAGGTGTGCCACTGATCGGCGACGATCGCGGGCTGTGGCAGGTAGTCGCACATGTCCCTCCTGTCGCAGAGAGGTTTTCGGTCATTTTTCAAAAACTGTTCTGCGATTGAACCAAGGTTTGACCTTCGCATACAATCGCCTACAATCGCATTTGGTCGTGCGATGGGGGCACTTCAGTGTATTATGTCGCCGACTATCGTACGATTGGTCATTGTTTTAGAGTGGTGCGACTAATAGCACGATTGGTGGAAACTATGTACGCCTATCCTGCGAGTGTCTGCGATTAATCGCACTTATATAGACCAACGCGCGCTATGTGAGGACCGTTTTTTTTTTTTTTTTGTGCCACCAACGTGTCACCCACCAGGACGGTTGGCCACTGTTGTGCCACTATTCTTGTGTTTGTTTCCGGTTGTTTCGTGCCATTTATCGTAGATGATCGTAGATGAATTTTTATAGTGTGACTGCTACACACGAATTGAACCAAATCTTCCGATGGCCTGGACGCTCGCACGATTTCTCAATCGCGGTCAATCCCAGGCAATCGCCTCTCAGTGTGACGGGGCTTTACTTGCAAATTCGGTCGGATCTATAAGAAATTCGCATTTTGTAATTTTCTGTCCTAAACGGACCGAAATTACAGCACCTTATGCCTATGGGAGCATGGGAAACGAGCAATGCTCATAACACGAAACACCAAGATCGGAATCAGCTCAAATTTTTGAGCGTAAGCTTTTGTCAAGGATAGCTTGTGATCATGAATAACACAGAGGTGATAATCATAAATGCACCTGTTAAGACCAAATCAGCGTCCCTTACATGTAAACAGAATGATTTTATACCGGTAATTTAACGTCGCCGGCGACTGATTTCTGTAATTTTCATACACAGTTAACTACAAGCATAGAAATATTATGAACTAGTCATGACTCTGACAAACTTCCTACATAAAGAAATTTGGCCGATGTTTAGAGGGGGACTTACTTTTTGTTGTAGTGTTTATAAAAGAAAGTGATTTTCTTAGATAAGAACCCCGATTGAACTAAGGCTATTTCACACATTGATTAGTATGGGAAAACATTATTATAACACCGATTTTGTTAAAAACGAGGGCGCATCCTCTGGAAATCTCTGACTCAGACTTTAAAGGTTTGTTTCTTGTTTCTACCCATGTTTATACCATTCCCTCATGACATTATTGTGCAGGTACTAAACCCCAGCCGCCAGGTTTTACTCCTGTGGTCAGCACTAATCAAACTTTGCCGTATGCCTATTTCGTTTCAAATTTGCACGGTTAGTTTGCCTTATAAATAGGAGTTAACTATTAAATAAAGCACACTCCCTGGTTTGAATCACACAGCCGTCCAAGTTTCTTCCTACATGTAAGAGTTAAAATAGCTTATCAATGCAAGTAACCTATTGACCGCTCTTTTAACCAGACTGAAATGTACAATGACACTTTTTTTTTGACATTTTCTGGTCTTTGTAAATGTTTTAGAACTACATGTATGATACCGCGGTTCTAGGTTTTCTTGGTTTGTGTGGGTTGTTTCCATAAGGTGACACCCTTCTTTCTGACACCCTTATGAATTCGGAAACCCTAACGGAATAAACCACATAAACCGTGTGGTTTATTCCGTTAAGGTTTCCGAATTCATAAGGGTGTCAGAAAGAAGGGTGTCACCTTATGGAAACACCCGTTTGTGTGTTGAGATTGTTTGTTTCTTGGTTGATCGGATCCAAACGAAACCTTGTAGGCCTAAGGGCCCACAAGACTAGTGTGTTTCGTTGCATGCAGAAGTTACAGCTGGTTAAGGTAGGCCTCTATGACATTCCTAACATGTTTTTTTTCGTTACGGGTTTCCGAATTCATAAGTGTGTCAGAAAAAAAAAAGTGTGTCAGATGGGTCAGGTTACGGAAACTCCCCCATTCTAAAGTAAAAACCCTTTGGGATTGTGCATTGTCAGCTTTAAAAGTTATTATCGTTAACATTTTATCATTTAGTCAATGCACGCGGTTCAGCCACGCTACACTGATAATCACCAACTGTGTAAATCCATTTGAATCATGAAAAACAGAAAGCCTTTAACTATGGGCGGATTACGATGGCATTTGCACTGATTCTTTTGGCCCAAAGGTAAATAATACGCCCAGTGAAGGTTAAATACTCAGGCTCAGTAGTTTTGAGAAACTAAAGTACACCTACTTGCACAACTTTAATTGGGACGTCGTGTATTTATGTGGTTGTTAGCTAACTGTTTTGTATGGAAGCTTAAAGGTGCCATCCACTTGTCAAGATGACTAGATAATTTTTCTTGACATGAAGACATATTATCGCAATTTTGTAAAAATTGACCATGACGATATCGTATTTTAGGAAGTCAACTTGGCAGTATAATTTATCTCACCCTTACGACATCATATTTTAGGAAGTCAATTTGGCAAGATAAATTATCTCACCATGACGACATCATATTTGAAGAAGTCAACTTGGCCAGATAATTTATCCCGCCATGATGACATCATATTTTAGTAAGTGGATTTGGCAAGATAAATTATCTCACCATGACGACATCATATTTTAGGAAGTCAACTTGGCATTATAATTTACCTCACCGTGACAACATCACATTTTATGAAGTCAATTTGGCAAGATAAATTATCTCACCATGACGACATCATATTTTAAGAAGTCATCTTGGCAAGGTAATTTATCTCACCACAAAATCATATTTTAAGAAAGTGGGTTTGGCAAGATAATTTGTCGTACCATAACTGCATCGTAATTTAAGAAGGAAACTTGGCAAGATAATGTATCTCACCGTGACGGCATCATATTTTAGAAAGTGGATTTAGCAAGATAATTATCTAACCATGACGACATCAAACTTCTAAGAAAAAAATTAGCTTGCCAAGTTGATTTCTTAAAGTATGATGTCGTCATGGTTAGATAATTATCTGGCATAATATGAACAAGAGTTTATCATAAACTTCGACAAAAATAGTATTATTGGAGGTCATCATTTTAATAAACGTATTCTCATTTTTCAATTATTACGATTTTAGAACCTACTGGATCCAGCTATGTGCAGTTTATATCGAAAGAAACAACAGAAGAAAACCTAACAATACAGAATCTTCAGGAATTGCCGAGAAAAGTATTTGCAACATTAGCAGGGGAAGAACTTATTATTTCCGAAAAGAGAAATGTCAATAAAGAACAAGACCTACTTCTGCGTGTTCCACTGCCAGAAGACTTCCGAGACCTGAAGAGGAAACTGCGCTTCGCTTCAACAAAGAAATGCGAAGGTATTTTGGTTGAAATCTAAACGTATATTAAGAAAGAAGAAATAGAGATAGAGAGATAGAGAGAGAGAGAGAGAGAGAGAGGGGAAAGAGAGCAGAGAAGAGAGAGGAAGAGAGAGAGAGGGAGAGGGCGAGAGAGAAGACCAAAAGGGTATGCTATGTATTCCAGCTGGAATTTCGTGCCCAAATGGATTTTATATTTATTGGTCCAACTTTATTATTTTGGGGTGCCGACCTTAAAAAAAAAGAATAGGTTTCTCTTTTTTTCACTAGCGTCTTTCAGGCGCCAATTTCCAATTTCAATGGCCGCAATTTTCATTATATATTTTGCCTTATATATCGACCTGTGAGCACGTGGAAGATTAAAAATGGTGGTAATACCTGTTTGTGATGCGGGAATCTATCAAGAGCACTTCATTAGTAGTAATTAATTTGGTTTAGCTACCATCTTGAATTTTAAAATGGTCGCCATTTTCATGATAATTTTCCTATATCTTGTCTTGCAAGCAAATTGAAAATAATATCAATTTTTATTTCCATATTTGTGATGCGAGGGATTTTAATGGATCCAATGCATTACAGTTGTAATCTTGTTTAACCACCATGCCGCTCGAATTTCCAAATGGCTGCCATGTGTCGTCACATTTTGTCCTATATCTCAGCGTTTGAGTCATGAAGTATATTTTTTAAATGGTTGCAATACCTGTGTTTGTGATACCACAAATTCCATTAAAGCATTGTATTAGTTGCAATTACTGTCTGTTCAATTAACTTAGATGTCTGGTTTTTATTAATTATTTCAAAAAATACGCACGTTCGAAATAAATCACGAAAAGGAAGTTGTTGGGTGTCCTTGGACCTAAGACGTGTTTTACATGACAAAAGGAATGGGACAGTTTAAACCTTCAAATCTATTGAAATCTGGGTATTTTACACTCGTTTTGGAAATGAGTGAATAAAGGTTTGGTACCATTAGTAATTACGTTTTGTGGAAGGTTCCATTGACTCCTCTTTGTAGGTAGTAGAAGTTGTTGTCGGAGGATATTATTCAAGATCAATATTGTCCGCCACTGGTATGAAATGAATAATATATTCAACAGGATCAAATCCGAACCGTTGTTTGCAATACAAACGAGATGATATCCAAGGTGTCACACGGCATTAACTTGAATGGACGACATTACAGGAGAGCTGTATGATTCTTTTGTTCGTAACCAATTGAATAAAACAGGACCTCTATTAAAAGTATCGGTATTTCAACGATGCATTTATATGCCCATTCATTAATGCACGTGCAAAGGTGCACGCTGAAATCAAAGCAAGGTCCACGAATCGATTATTTTTCGTATAAACATGCTTTTGAAGCGCCCCTAATTCGTGAATGGGTCTGTCATCAAAGTTTCAGAGTCAAAAGTCAATATTCACCTGGACCCGGTTAGTTGTCGTTTGTCAATGAAAATCAGTGTAAATTGAATAAAAATCCAAAGAAGAAATATGCTTTCAAGTTGGAACCCAATGATCTTGTTGGGTCTAATAATGAATAACAACTTTTCTTTCGTGATTTTTTTCAAAAGCGTATATATTTGGAAATAACTAATAAAAACCGGACATCTAAGTTAGTTGAACAGACAGTAGTTGCCAAAGATACAATGAGTGCATTACAGACGCCATCACGGTTGTTCAAGCCCTCAAGCGTGGGATAGTTTCTTGCTTTTCTAGTCGCCGGTAAAATCCAATATGGTGGTGTTGCTGTTATTCCCGTTGCTCAATTTAAGGTCCAGTCACATAGTCGATTATTTGCTAGAAAACCACTTCCAAACTAATCCGGACTGGTGCCGATTGCTCATTTTTCGAAAATCGTAAGCAATTTTTTTTTCAATATGTAGTTTTGGCAAGGTCCGGAACTATCATGTACAGTCTTCTGCAGTCGTGTGTGGTCGGGAGCACGTGGCAAATTTGAAAAACCCACCACGATTTTTTCTCGCAGCCTAAAAAAAAATTGTGGAGCGGTTTGGAAGCGGTAGCTGTTGCCTATATACTACTAGGCGATTCAGCATCTCTTGTCAGGTTGAAGGCGAAGAAAATCGCAGACAAATCATCCCTGGTCATCCCTGGTGGGGATACAAAATCTAAATTTTGCAAGTTTGAACAAGACTGGAGCCGGTTTTTTTTAAAAGTGATATTGTGTAGTTGAGAAGAGGTTGGGTTGCGAGCTATAAAAATAAAATATGGTTGATATTTGTGAATAGGCCTACTAAGTTATATTGTTCGTCAGTGATGTTTTGTTCTCTACACATTCACAATCTCCACAATACTTTTTAAGCGATTGAATAAATTTAAATTTATTTTTAAAGTATACTGTATTTTTACTTTAATTTGTTGGTAGAACTGCCAGTAAAATAATGCAAAATTTATTCTTCATCAATAAGAAGAAACGAAGACCATTTAAGGACTCCACAATTTTACGGACATTGTTAACACTGCGTTGAGGAATAACAAGAATTTCAGAAGATGTGTATTACTCGCATGCCAGTGAGATCAGATCACGCGACCGCTCGCTTTCTTCGGGGAAATTTCCCAGATCAGACTCATAGTACATTGTGTGAGAAAATCAAACTGAAAATTATTAACGTTAAAAATGTTACGGAATTCCGGTAGATAATACTCTCATGAAATACCGTCAAAACGACCATACGCTCAAAGTATGATAATATTAAATGATCTCAGAAAAGAGTGATCAAAAGATATTTGGATATTTCTTACTGGAAAACGTAAAATATGTCTTGAAATTCCGAAAGAATTCATTATTTATGTTTACATTTTATATTTCCGAGAAGGCAACGGAACTAGCTGATGAGACACCGCCTTCGCCATTTTCAAAACATATACAGGGTGATCCCAAAGTGATGGATAAGGGGGTGGGCGTGATTTTGGTATCAATAGATAGGTATAGTCTTCCTCTTTCCATTGATATCAAAATGAGTACCAGCATGCCTAGAATTACGTCAGATTGACGTCATGAAGTTCACATGTCAGCAAAACCGTCAATTTCCATAGTACAACGTGTAGAATAGGGGAAAATTGATTTTTTTTCACCAAAAAAGATAGGAATATCCGATTGCCACGCGGTTTTTGGCTTTATAGTTCTATATATTCAGAGCTATAATAATGTGTTTGAATCAGTAAAATTACAAATATCAATTTTCCACTCTATATCCATTTTTTCATACATTCCTCAACTTATGACGTCATAGTGACATCATAATGGGAATGTTGGTGCTTATTTTGATACCAATGGAAAGAAGAAACTCTTTCCTTTGCTACCAGATTTATAGGAATCGGATGTTCAGTAACGAAAATCACAGGGGGTGGTAATCACTCCCCCCCCCCCTTCGGGAGTTTTGTCCAAAAATGGCTCAGGTAGACGAGGGCTTAAACCATAAACTAGGAGGGAAACCCGAAATATATCTTTTGCTATAAAATAATTAGTAGTTACCTTAAAGCGGTATTCAGAGACCTGCGGCCGGTGGTGCATATCATAAACACCTCTATCCTTAGTCTAATAAAAGAAAACAAAATAAACCTATACTGAAGAAAGTTCTTATTAATTGTAACAGCTCGTTTTAACTTTATGAATATTTTCGGATATTTTACCACCCCAAAAAAATACTAAAACCGTATTAGTTTCATACTAAAAATTGTATGTAAATATATGTATATATTTATATTTTATAGAGGTAGAACCGCCTGCAGGAGAACCGCCAGCAGGAGAACCACCAGCAGATGGAGAACCACCAGCAGGAGAACCGCCAGTAGAAGAACTACCAGCAGGAGAACCGCCAGCAGGAGAACCGCCAGCAGGAGAACCGCCAGCAGGAGAACCGCCTGCAGGAGAACCACCAGCAGGAGAACCGCAACCTAAAAAACAAACTAATAAAAAGAAGAAAGATAAGAAAACCAAAGACAAAAAGGAAATACTGAACCTGAAGAATGGTCACCACCTGAACGAACCAAAGATACTAAGCAACCTAGACGTCTTCAGGTTCCAAACCGATCATGCTCGAACTTTAGACTGTCTCAGAAACCGAATGGAAATTCTCCCCGAATATTTATCCAATTAGGTAAGTATTTTAATATAAGATCTTTACCCGATTCAGAAATCGCTATGTTTAACGCTATGTCGGATATAATCCTTCAACATAACAAATAAGAGTCAGTAGAAACATCCAAGAAATGATGTGCTCTTCATCGGTGCCTGGGGCCCATCAAGACTCGTTTCTGAATAGAAAAACACAGTTTTCTATCCCAGGCATATATATATATATATACGTATATATATAGGTGAAAATGATAATATATACATACATAGAGCAAGATATGTTTAAAGAAGGATTACGGAGGAAAAAAAATAAGAAGGTTCTTAGTAGATATGGGTGTATTGGACCAAAATACGATGCGACGTCACTGCCATATGGATCTATTTTGTCCCCAGTTATGTTTATATCCCGAAAAAAGGCCTTTCGGCCCTGGACAAGACTTCAACACATAACATATTCAATTTCTAGCCCCAATTATTGCTCTCGCTAACCAAAAACGTTGACAGGAGTTCATTTTCTATTCACAAGGAAGAAGGCAGTACCCTGCCCATAAAACGCGCACACTTCTGCCCACACATTATAGGACCCTCAAACTATACAAATTTTAATGTACAGGCTCACGTCTGATAATAATGCTTCGTATACAGGGTGTCTCAGAAAGAACGTTACCCTCCAGAAACAGATATTTTTACTTACTTAATCAATTCTTATCCTTGTTTTAGCTTTATATTATGAAAATATGTACTCTTTTTAACATTTGGTGAAAACAAGAAAGAAAACGGTGAAAAAATAACCAAACAATGACTATTACCCTAAAAATGATGCAGACCTACTTTGTCCACGGCTAGCATTAGCAGAGGAAACTATGGATGCAAATGTCTCCAACATAAAATGTTTAAGACCCTCCTGGCCAATAATACTCTAAAATTCCAAGGTTCATTGCTGGTTCTAGAGTTTATTGTTCAGTTCTCTACGCACTGCAGCATTATTTACGGCTGATTGTCCTGTTCTTTGATGATCATATCTCTCTACTTGCACCTTTTTAGAGTCTTGCCATGTTCCAGAATTTGTCCTCTGTTCCCCTTGATTGCCATCTTACTGGGAACCCTACTTTGAGGGAAACTTTACCCATTCACGTTGAACGATGGTCCTTTAACCCAAGAGCAGTTCAGTAGAATATGCCATTGTATGAGTCACTCCCAATGCCATTATTTGAAAGTGCGCTTTAACCAAATTCATATTTGTATTATGATAGGAGACGGGTGAAGGGATTTAGGTCACTTCATTCTGAAGAACACAAATTAAGGTATGTTCAAGTGCTTGTAAGCACCCAATTACAGGTGAACACAATTAATTAAAATCTGAGGGTCTACGTGTGCTCAAATCCATAGGAATTACAGTGTACACGTTTCTCTGCTATTGCAAGCCGTGGACAAAGTAGGTTTGCATCATTTTTAGGGAAAAATAGAAATAGTCATTGTTGGGTTATTTTTTCACCGTTTTCTTTCTTGTTTTAACCATCTTAAAAAGACGTTCCATATTCATAATATAAAGATAAACCAAGGAAAAAGAATGATAAGTAAGCAAAAAATGGCCGTTTCTGGAGGTAACGTCTTCTGAGACACCCTGTATCAACTTGAAGCGGTACAGTTTCAAGTCGCCGTCCAACAACCACGCGAACGAAATCTTTAGAAAAACGACTAAGTATGAAAAAGAAACAAATGATTCACAATTTGGTGACCCATGTTGTATGAGGGATATAAAAAAAGTAGGGTTAGGGTTTAATTGTATCTATTCCAACACTTGTCTGGCGGTTGAATTTAATAAACCAAACACAGAAAATAAATAAATCCCCTATAAACAAACGTTCCTAATTTCTTATGCAAATTTCATGACTAGTAAATATTACAGGGAGTCCCAATAACAGACGGGCAGGCAGATACTTCAAATTTCTTCAAAAACTTTTAGAGTTTAGTTTATTTAATTAGTCTATACCATGTCTTACCAAGGGGCGGGGTTGTTACCAACCTCCAGTGCAATTTCCTCTGGTTGCGCTATAAGGCCCAAAGCTGTTGTAAAAACGTCCAGGTTCGGGTTATACCGTCAAAGTGATCGAAGGATGGGGATGGTTGCCACCCAAGAAAAAATTTAGGTAGATTTTTGAAAATATTCTGTAGAGTTTGGCTCTAAAGCTACTATATAAAAACTAGTCAATTGCCATCATCTAGAGCATGAAACTTTCAATATTCCTACTTTTTTTCTAGCGCAAAATTGAGTTTTGCCTATTCTTCTGTGGAACATGTCATTTTGCAGACTCGCGGTCTTGATGACGCCAGTGTGACGACAATACTACATACTTTTTGGTATCAATGAAGAGGAGGGACTTCTTAGCTATCCACTGGTATATAAATCATAAGCATCGGGAGCTTTATAACGAATTCCCTATAGGGAGGGTGGTAACACCCTCTTGCTAAACGGCTGGTAAGACGAGGGTTGCGAGGGTTAATTATACTCTTGTGTATAACAGTACAATATACTCATGCAAACCAGAAAAAAGACAGATTTGAATATAATTGTTGTGTGTAAATAATGACAAATGGTAAGTAGACTAAAAGTTAGTCACTAAACCGCTCAATTCGAAAGTTTGGAAATGACCGAATATTCATTTTGATGTAGTAAACATTGATGAGAAGTATAACACACCAGAGGATACTGTGGATACTAAAATCCGGATCTGGAATACTAAATAAAACATAAAAAGTTAAGTCCCCCTCTAAACAACCGCTACTTAAAATGTCGTATGTAGAAGTATTCAAAGTCATTACTAGGTAATAATATTATATGATCAATAGTTAACTGCTGTGTATGAAATTGAGGCATCCGTTTCTTCACGGCTGACTGAGCACAGATTAAGACAAAAAAAGGCATTTCAAAAATTAACCAAAGTGATATCACTATTAGAGTGATTGACAAACAGCTAACATAAAAATTGAATCACTGTAAAGAATGTGTGAGGCCCCACACATTTCAAATGACTCTTGATAGTGTATGCATGGTATTGATGAATCTGGTCAGACGATACAGAGGCGAGGTAGCATCCCATTCCTTCTGTAAAAAACGCGACAAGTCATCCAGTGTACTCTTCTGCATTGCAGGGGTATACAAAGAACGCTTAAGATGGTCACAAACGGTGCTCGATGGGATTGAGGTCTGGCGATTTTGTAGGCCATGTCATTCGTTGGATGTCCTCACAGACAAAAAATGCGTTAAAGAGACACTGGCACATTTGTAGTGGAGGAGCTAGGACCCAGGTCAAACATCATCGTTTACCTCTCACTACAGCAAAGGTTTGACACCTTTGGTAATTAGTATGGACCCTCTATATCAACGCTAGGTAGGTAGTACTCTCAAATCGTGGTGTCACTTTTTCAATAGGGGCCAATTTAAGTTTACACAGGGGTCAAACTTTTAAAATGCTCCAATCATGTTGAAATGTATGCCATATTGTCCGTCTAGTCATAAGGATTCCAAAAATGTATAGTTTGTACCATTTATGACCAATGGTTTTGGAGTTATAGGGTAAAAATGGCTAAAATGGTAAAAAAAAAGGTCAATTTCGATTTGTACAGGGGTCAAAATCGGAAGTTGTCCAATTTTGTTGAAAATGATAGAAGTTGTTCATTTAGCTTAATGAGTCAAAATAAGGAATAGTTTGTACCATTTGCAATGCATAGTTACCATGTTATGGGACAAAATAGGTCATAGGTCAACATACCCAATTGGTGTTGACCTTCTTTGACCCTTATCTCCGTAAGTAAGCATTTAACATAATACAAACTATACCTTTTAGGAGTCCTCTTACCTCAGGCAATAACTTGCAAGTATTTAAAATAAAATCAGATTAACTTTTAATGTTGATTCCTGTACAAATTGAGAATGACCTTTTTTACCATTTTAGCCATTTTTCTTTATAACTCCAAAACCAATGGTCGTAGGTGGTACAAACTCTACATTTTTGGAATCCATATGATTAGATGGACAATATGGCATACATTTCAACATGATTGGGGCATTTTAAAAGTTTGACCCCTGTGTAAACTTAAATTGGTCCCTATTGAAAAAATGATACCACAATTTGAGAGTACTACCTACTAGCATTGATGTAGAGGGTCAATACTAACTACCAAAGGTGTCAAACCTTTTCTGTAGTGGGAGGTAAACGAACTCCTTAAATAAGGCCCCTATGTTATTCTGCTCCTCCTCTATTGAAAATAGTGCGGCCTCAAGATTTTTTTAAACTTGATATTTTTGCATGGTTGTAAAGCTTTTATA